>JASDQU010502555.1:28717-44602 GCA_032191745.1 Picea mariana
TTCTTGCTCACACGGCGACGATTCGAGCACGAACAACTATCTTCCATGCTTCTGAATATCTTCTTCATTTATCCAACTGACATCTTCTATTGGGTGTCCTTTTCACTTTACCAAATACTCAAAATAATTTTTCCTCTTGGTCTTCTTACCAGTTCTTTTATCTATGGTATTCTCCATATATGGATTCTCTACTATAGGCATCTACTTCTCCCATTGAATCTCCTTATGATATTCTAATCCTCTGGTCAAATATTCCCTGTAATGATACAGGTCTGAAATGTTGAATATGGGGATATACCAACATCTTCTGGAAGCACTATCTCATAAGAAGTTTCATCAAAATTTCTTAGGATCTTGCATGGTCCTATATTTTTCATATTCATCTTGTTATATGTTCCTCTTGGGAAGCTTTCCTTCCCGATACGTGCTATAACTTGATCCCCAACTTCAAATTGAAGTTTTCTCCTATGTTGATCAACTCTACATTTATATCCATTTCTTCTCCTCCACAACTTCTCTTTGATCTGATTATGAAGCTTCTACATTTCTACAGCGAAGTCTTCTGCTCTAGTGCTTCTGATTTCTCTCTACTCCAGATCTCTCAAATCTGATACTCTTATTGGATTCATCCCGTATACTATATAGAATGGGATCTTTCTCATACTTTTGTTTACTGAGTCATTATATGAAAACTCCTCTTGTGATAGAATTTGATCCCACTGGCTATGATGTTCAGTGACCAAACTTCTAAGAAAATCTCTTAAACTTTGATTCACCACCTCATTCTATCCATCTATTTGAGGGTGGTATGCATAACTAAAGGATAGTTTTTTTCCCACTTTCTTTCATAATGTTCTCCATAAATGACCAACAAATTCGGTATCTCTGTCAGAGACAATACCCCTAGGAAACCCATGAAATCTCACAACTTGCTTGAAAAACAAATTAGCAATGTGTGTTTCATCACTAGTCTTATGGCATGGGATAAAGTGTTCCATCTTTCAAAATATATCAACTACCAAAAATATGGAATCACTTCCTCTTTGTGTCCTTGGCAATCCCAACATGATTTCCATGGTTATCACATCCTAAGGCCTCTTTGGATTAGGCAATGGTTGATACAACACAATGTTCTTCTTCTTTCCCTTTGCATACTAGCATATCTTACATATGTTCACAAACTTATTTCACATATTCTCTCATACCTGGCCAATAGTATGAACTTTTCAACTGTGCAAATGTTTTTTCATGGCCAAAATGTCTGGCTAGATCTCCACTATGTTTTTTTTTCAACAGATTCTCTCTCATCGAGCATTTTGGTATGCACAACTGGAAACCTTTAAACAAAAATCCATCTTGAATCAGATACTCTATCCACTGGCTTTTGTCTCTGAGCACATGATTTGCACATGATTCATATGCTTCTTTGAAATGCAGGTCATCCCAATACATCTCCTTAAGATGTTCAAACCCTAATATTTTCACTTGAAATTCCTACAGAATCAAACATCTCCTGCTCAATGAATCAACAACCTTGTTAGCATTACCAAAAATATGTTTAATGGAAAAAGTGAAATTTTGCATAAAATATGTCCACTTAGCATGTCTCTAATTTAACTTATCTTTTCTGGTTATGAATTATAAAGCCTGATTATCGCTATACAAAATAAACTCTTTTAGAACAAGATAGTGTCTCCATTTCTTCAAGGCTTGAATTATTGAATAAAATTACTTATCATATGTGGAGTACTTTCTCTTAGTGTCATTCAACTTCTCACTGAAATACACAACATCCCTATTATCATGGCTCTCCATTTCTTCAAGGCTTGAATTATTGAATAAAATTACTTATCATATGTGGAGTACTTTCTCTTAGTGTCATTCAACTTCTCACTGAAATACACAACATCCCTATTATCATGGCTCAAGACTGATCCAATTGCAACTCCACTAGCATCACATCTTACATGAAATGTCTTCCTAAAATCTGGCAATACCATAATCAATTGTTCTGTTATCTTCTCCTTTAATATATTGAATATTTTCTCAAACTCTTCTTTCCACTTAAAAGACTTGTGTGTTTTCTTCATTGTATCCATCATTTCTGCACTAATTCCACTGAAATTTCTAATGAACTTTCTATATAAACTGGATAATACATGGAATCTTCCTACCTCAAATATGCTCCTTGGCGATGGCCATTCTTTGATTTCTTTCACCTTCTCTAGATCCATCCTTAATTCATTTGAAGAGATCACAAAACCAAAATAAATAAGTTCTCTCTTCATAAAAGAGGACTTCTTTAGATTTATCAACAACTTCGCTTGCTACAATATTCTCATCACAAATGTTAAATGTCTCAAATGCTCTTCTTTAGTTCTACTGAAGACTAATATAACATCCAGATATATAATCACAAACTTACCAATGAAATATTTTAATACCTCATTCATCAACCTCATACAAGCACTTGGGGCCTTTGTTAAGCCAAACGACATAACAAACCATTCCTACAATCCCTCATTTGTCTTGAAGGTTGTTTTCCACTCATCGCCTCCCCTCATCCTTATCTAGTGATATCCACTTTTCAAATCTATCTTTGAAAAATAGGTTGCTCTGCTCAAACAATCCATTAACTCATCCATCCTTGAAAATGGAAATATGTACCTAATGGTGATTTTTTTTATGGCTCTTGAGTCTATACACATTTTCCATCCTCCATCCTTCTTCAGAATCAACACAGTTGGTACTGTGCATGGACTCAAGCTTTCTCTGACCAAACCTTTGCCCATCAAATCTTGGACTTGTCTCTTTACCTCCTCATTCTCTTGAGGTATCAATCTGTATGCTACTTTGTTCGGTAAACTTGCTCCTGGTATTAGTTCAATGTGATGGATGATACTTCTGATAGGTGTGTTGTGAGTGGGAAATCCCCCTATGGACTAGCACTTAGGGTTTTAACATGCATGCAAAAAAGACATAAAGATTCCTACTTTTTACCATCATCCCAGACCTAATCCCCATTATTCTTAAGGAAATACACAGTTAAGAAGATCAGGTGAATATACCTTATTTCTGGCATTTGATATCGATCCCTCTTCACACTTGGTCATTCTTTGACTGCAACTCTCCTCCCAAGGCCGACCTGCATTCAAAAAAGACAAACAAAGAGCTCCACATGCATTTGATATATGGATTAATGGGTTAGATATTTAATCAATGTGTAGGCAATAAACAATGAAAATCTCATATGGTGGGACAGGAAAAGTACTTCTTTATTATTAACTTCACTAAAGAAACTTACAATGATGAATCCAGCCACTGCTCCACGAATCTGGTCCCTGGCTCCTCTTTTACTATGCACCAACTGCTAACACAATTGCTTCTCTTCTTCGTTGAAATCACAAAATGGTTGCATAACCTTAGGCAAAGGGGAATACAAATTCAGGTAGAGTTTCTTTACTATGTTTTTTCCTCCTTTCAAATGGGACCCCTATCCCTTCTTTTATAGGCTAGAAGGAGCTAGGTAACTGATCATGCATTGTTGAAAGGTTTATTTAACTTACCAAAAAATCTATGTTCCGTCAACAAATTTCCATTTTTCGTGCTTTTGTAGGTACACACAGGCTGTAGTGGGTCAGCTAGAGTGTACATGTGGGTTGTAGTGGTGCAGGGCAGGTTGGCCTTTAAAAAGGGTGTTTTCAAGAAGAGTTGTTTAGTACTGGCTTGGAAATGAAGGCATATGAGATGGCCTGATGTCAAGCAAGTATGTCTGGTGCAAATTAGGGTTATAACAATTAGCCATATTCTGTTGTTCAAAATTTTGATATTGTTGAATATGAGAAGGTTGAAAAAAATTAACCCCAACGTGTGGTTGTCCTTGTGGAGAAACAATAGATGGGGGAGGACCAGAAAATGGGAAGTATGAATTATGGTGTGGTAATGATCCATAGGGTACATAGGAAGGTGTGGTGCTTTCACTAGTGCTTAGGGTGTAGGTAGATGTAAAGGGGGTACCAAAACTTGGTTGCGCTGTTGGGCATGCCAGTGGTGCTTGGGGGGGTCCACTTATGGGTGGAAGGGGGGAAAATGGATATGGTTGTTGATAAGGGGGAGGAGTATAGTAAGGGGTTCCTCCAAATACCAAAGGATACTGAGGTTTTCCATACATAGGTGGTTGTTGGAGGTGTGGATTGTGGTGTGTTGTGGTACCAATCAATCCATCCACGAAGTGAGACATCCCAGGTTTGTCTTGGCCAAATGGCACGAGTCTCAGGGTGTCAGGTAGTACCATATATAAGTACCCTATATGAGAATTAATGAGCTCAAATTGTTAAGCCTTGTTGATGGCTTCTTCTTCAGATTAAGGGAAGGTGGCGGCCACGTCTTTGGAAAGGAGGGAAACAAGGAATTTGAGAAACCAATTAAGGAATTGTTTCTTGGTGGCTTCTGCTTTTCATAGACTACATTGCCAACGCCATTCGTGAATGTGGTCAACGATGTGTGTAGCAGAGGTTTGTTTAAACTCTAAGAGTATTTTGAGACCATTCTCATGATGGATTGGTAGTTGAAAGAAGGTAAAAAATGCTTTGGTCAAAGATTCAAAGGTTGTATGGGACCTAGATTTTTCTTCTACATACCACTTGGCTAATGGGCTAGTGAGTGTGTGTTGAAATAACCTCAATCAGACAGAGTCATCCATGATGTTTTTTGAAGAGCACCATAAGTGGAAGGTCATGATATGGTTGGTCGGGTTGTCTCCCACTTTTCCTTCAAACTTGGGAATGTTTGAAGGGAGTTTGGTAGGCATGGTGGGCCATGTGGGGTCTTGAAATATAGGATCATTGGTGATCTTAGTTAGATCCGATATGTTGAGAGAAGCCAAATATGGCATCTGGGGTTGTGGTGGAGGATTAATTCCAGCCATGGTGGGAATGTTTTGTGTTCCTAACCCCGAAGGAGGGTTTGTTCCAACCATGGTGTGAGTGGTGTGTGTCCCTGACCCATTAGGGGGGCTAGGTGGGGTTGTACTTCCTCCTGGGGAAGAAGTGTTCCCCCTGCTTCCTTGTACAAGAAAGTGGGTGGATGGTTGATATTTGGAAGTGGACCCAAGTAAATTGGAACCGAGCAAAGAGGATCCTAAGATAGTAGCACTCAAAAGAGTGTGAGAAGTTGGAGGCGATAAGTTGGCAATACTATGAACTCCCCCTAGAATGGGAGGGAGATTTAAAAAGTGTCTGGAATAATGGGGATTCTATGCATCCCCTATGATGTTCGACTAGAAAGCTGGGTGTGTGCAAATGGTGATGAGAGAAATTAATGAACCAAAGAATTTGTATAACTTAGACCTTCACAATATATCTCACAATCGTATGTAATCACAAGAGTATCATATATAAATCAATTGATAAAGAGGAATACATTTGGGCAGGTAGGTGTTGTCCATGTGGAGAACAAAGGAAACAAAAATGCTCGTGTCCTAAAAGACGTAACTTCCTTCCTCTCAAATAGCACTGGACCTTCCAATAGCACTCAACAACGGGGTCTGAAGTCACCGAAAGAGGAACTAGTGAAGGATGAATTAATCATTTATAATGAGGGGTAGAGGGTACATATCCCAAAAGAGCTGGCAATATTTCCCAATAGCCACACGAAATACGATCAAGGTGCAATTGCAGCCCATAATTGCTACTTGGGTAGATGTTAACGGGTATATTGGTAGATTACAATTTGGTCACTAGGTACCTCATTCAAAGTGCGACATTTATATTTTTGGCCTAAGAAATGGGTCATGGGCTGGATCCCGTCCAAGTGGTGGGCACCTCAAAGGGGGATGCACAGAACAACCAGACCTCAACCTTCAACCCTTCACGGGTATCTCCCTGCCTTATGGTGTAGGAACACTTGAATTGGAGGATTTAAGGCTCCCTATTTGACAACTTCTATTGTTTGAAGATGTGAGAACCAAATAACAGGGATTTATTCGGATTCCTTTCCTCAAGATCCTACCTAGATTAAAAAATGTTTTTTGGCACCTCCTATGGAGGGAAACTTAGTGAGTTTTTAGAAAAATTTAAGATGTTTGTTTGAGAGATTGGGGGTGTGAACCAATATTGTTGAAGCTAAGTGGGAGTGGTGTTGGCCCTTGGTTATGGAAGGAAGTGAAGAACAAGGAATAAAAGGTAAAAATCAAGCTTCGCGGGAGACACAGTGACTGTCACAAGGTCGAAGTGAGAAAAAGAATAGAAAAGATGGAGCGAAGTGCAGAAAATAAATCCGTTGGATGAGGATATCAAGGATGACAAATAAACAAGGAATATGGACTGAGGATGACTCAAGAAGTGAAAAAAATACAGCATTGGATGCTTTTTATCACTGTGAGATGAAGAAGGAAAGACAGGCTGGCGAAGCCTGGAAAAAGTGGGTCAAGTTGACCTAGGGTTTTAGACACCTAGGGTTTTGGAAATTAGGGTTTTGACATCTAGGTTTTAGCCTAAGTCTATCAGTAAGGGACTATAGTGTATAAATGGAGGTCGAAAGGACCTAGGTTGGGTCGGTACTGTAGTTGAGCCTTGTTACTGATTATTGTTCATTAGGAGAATATTGTATTAGGGGTGAGAGAAGTGTTGAGAGAGAGAGCCTTCTGGTATTGTAAGATCTTTAGCTGGTTGCGAAGATCAAGTCCAAAGCTAGGTGTAGAGGAAGGGGGACATAAATAGAGAGGGAGAGAGAGGTTCTGCGGGCCAAGAGCATAGATCAGAACTGTAAGATTTATCTTAATATATCATAAGCATAGTTATGTGGATGTAGCCCTAGAGAGAGGGTGAACCACATGCACTTGTTGTTGTGTGTGTGATTAATGCTTTGAGATTTGTCATTGTTATATTGTTATCTGCATTATTGTATTAGATCATATCTATAGCTTTGAAGGATAGATCTAACTAGTTGAATGATATATGCATGTTGTGTTGTTGTTGTAATAAGAACAACTTGATATTCCCCTGGTTGTAGACATCTATGTACTGCAACCCCCTCATAGCTTGCTCGGGTGAGACTACATCTGCTTCACAGGTGCTGCCGAAAGGGCCAATAGCTAGGGCTTGTTGGTGTGCTCTTGGAGCTGAACCCCGGGTATGACCCTATGCCAACAACTGGTTCCGTTGTCGAAACAGGAATATTTTTAAGGGAATTTCAAGGTGGTTCCCATCGAAGACATAGATCCAGAAGTGGATAGAGGATCAAGAGAAGGACTTCACTGAAGCCTAGAACAAGAACCCTAAACTGAGTACTGAAAATTGGCTACAAAGATACATCTTCACCAACATTCAAAAGATCTTCTTTGGAGGAATCTATGAGGAGATACACGAGTGGTTGGCTAGGTTAGTTGACACACAATTTGAAATCAGATCTAGACCTCTTTTGGTTTGGACACTAGCATTGATCCAGAAGGTCAAGAGAGTCGACAACATTGTATCTAGGGAAATAAATCACTGGTCTTATAGTACCATTGGAGGGTATACCACCAATTTTGTTGTTGACAAAACGAAATCGTATAGCCAAGTTGAGAGATACTTTTTCAAAGGACCCAGAGGAAATTTTTTTCACTTCCTAAAGCTAAGAATCAAGATTCTCTTGCATGAAAACCACATCTTGAAGATATAGTAGATTGGTCGGACCTGAAAAGGCTAATGTTCAAGATCTCAAACAGTGACAATGACACAGAAGAAGGACATACGTGCAGTGGGAAAGTATTTCGAGGATTTCACCTTGAGAACTTGTTTAAGAAAAACTACAGAGAAGAGGGTTTTTATAGTGGAGAAGAGGTAGATCTAACCGACGAAGCGCATCCAGATCCCACCAGAACAGAAGAAGGGGAAGCTGAAGAACTGCGCCAAAGTGAGCTAGAAACCTCAAGAACTGCATAGACTACTAAAGTGAGTAACATTAATCCTCTTGTTGTCCCAACAATACTTAGCAGTCAAAATAGCTAGAACCACCAAAGTCTTTAGAGTATTGTTACTAGTAGCTCAACATCTACTGGGACAAGAACCCTAGTCAGATCTATGGAAGATGAAATGAGACTCCCTATCTATAGAGGAGATCTATCTAAAGATTCATATCAACACTTGTTTTCGTGTGAAGTCGTATGGAATATTAAAAGTATCACCGATGAGGCCATCAAGAGAACCCAGTTCAACACTACGCTAAGGGTCCATGCACTGAGATGGTACATGAAACTTGTCCAAGGATTGGCATAGCCTAAGTCCCTGAATGAGATCAAGAATGCACTTATTGCATAGTTTAAGAAACCTAAGTCAAAGTCACAATGTATTACTGAACTAAAAGAGACTAAACAAAAGGTAGCAGAACCTATTTGGGAGTTCGACCAGAGATTCAAGACCCTGACAGGCCGATTAACTTTTCAAATCCTCGATGAATAGAAAAAAGAATGGTTCATCATTGCGCTGTTACCACACAAAATATTTCCTTTGATGTAGCAGAAGATTGCATCTTAGGCAGAAGATTTGGAGATCGCCATGAATCTTGAATCAACACTGATAGGAGAATCTAGCTCAGGCCTTAGCCAGATCATGAGCCAGCTAACTAGTTTTTCTTTACAGGTCGAGGATATGAAGAAATATAAGGGAATATATTTGGTGTGTAAGATGCAGATATGAAGGCCATGATAAGGAACTCTATCCCTTATTTAATGAGTACTTCACATCAGGGGCACCGAGCCCCTTAAAGAAATTTAACCTACCCTAGTGCGATGTATGTAGAAATAAGCATTGCCCAAGTGAGTGTTACTACATGCAGAAGTATGTTCAGAAACCCACAAAATTGTACTGTACATTATGTAAATGAGTGGGGCATGATGATATATATTGTAGAGCTTATGATCTCATGCATGAAAGGTTGAGAGACATATACAAGATTCAAGGAGAAGTACAACAAGAAGGAAACACTCTGTAGTACAACTCTCTGGGGAGAGGAAATTTCACTCCTCGTTGTGGCTATAGAGGAGGAGGAGGAGGAGGAGGTATGGGCTGAGGCTGAGGACAAATAATCTGTTACAACTGTGCACAGCCAGGACATTTAGCAAGGGATTGTCAGAATCCTTGCACAACTTGTAGTTACTATAACTCCTTCGAGCATGTCATAGAGGAATGCCTTGTGTCGATGGCTAAACTTCAAGAAAGACGAGGACCTCAACAGAACCCACAAGTACAAATGATATATGTGGAACCTCACAGAGTAGGTCCTAGAGTTGTTGTTATCATTCATGGAGGCGCTACTACAGGATAAGATAGAGCAGCCCAAGGAAAGACTAAAAATGACCATGGAGTCAGGAAAGCTATAGAAAATACCCCAAACTTCGATGCTAAGAAAGAAAGACAGATATTCAAGGAGGCAAGAAAAGAGTTCAAAGGAGATCAAGGATCTTCATCAAAGAGACAACTAAAAATCAGATAATATGTCATGCCTTAGGTGTTTTATCCATTTACATTGCCAACAGAAGGGAAAGAGGTAAGAAAACTCATGGAATTTTTGTACACTTGTGTTAAGGTGATTCAAGATAAAGACGTTGTACAAGAATTACAAGGTTTAATCAAGCAGTATGAGATAGGAAAGATAGACCCCTTACTAAATAAGGCAGTGCACCAAATTGGAAAAAGGATAAGGAAAAATAAACAATTACACGTGAATGCTCAGATAGGAGAGTATGAGATAGACTATGTGGTCCTCGACTTAGGGTTAGAGGTCAATGTCATGATGAAGAAGACTTGGGCACTGATGGGAAAAATCAAGCTGATATATTCCCCTATCAGGCTTCGCATGGATAATTAGCAAGTTTTCATCCCATTTGGACGATTAGAGCATGTCCTAGTGGAGATTTATGGAGTAATAACCTTTGCAGATTTTGAGGTAATTGAAATTGTTGATGATAGTTTCCCTTACCCTACATTGTTAGGAATTCATTGGGCCTTCGACAATTCCACTATTGTTGATCTTAAGAAAATACGCATGACATTTGAGAAAGATGGCCTTAGTTTCATTGCACCTTTAGATCCATATGAGGGTCCACGATATACATAACCTATCAGAGAAGAGGACCACACATTTGAACTGGAAAACATCTACAAATTAACAACTATACAGCAGGATTATATCAACCCTACAACTGACGGGAATTTGAGCTGGCGAAGTGATAGTACATGTTCATCCGACTCAGAAGAAGCACTGGAGAAATGGAAGAACTATATGTACCAAGTATCTATAAGAATATGTGCTAGGCTAACCAGGGAAGTTCGTTGGATTGGCACAACAATGAGTAATCTACCCACATTTGATGGGTTGAGCCCCTTAGAGAAATTTTTATCAGAATTTGAGACAAGTGTACCAATACAATAGAGGTTGTTGGCAATGGATGTGGCCATGAAATCCACACCACCAAGATGGTGGGGGACACATAGAAGAAATATTACAAAATGGACACAATGTCGAACTTTGATGACAGTGTGGTTTTCAACACAAGTAGGAAGTTGCGAAGCAAGGTACACAGGTCGAAGCTTCCCAAAGGACCATTTACGAAGCTACAAAGATGCTTGGAATGACTTTCCTAGAGAAAAATGGGTACATAGATTCATCAACATGTTGGATACTACCCCAATTAATTGGTAACTTCAAGCAGAGTTGTGCCTCGTCATTTCAGAATGGGAAGGTATGATCCAAAATTTTATAACTACCCTTTTGTTTGAAAGTGAATTTCCTTCAATAGATCAAGCACTATAGATGGTGAGATAGAAAGTATTTAAGGAGGCATCTGGCCTCCCTTTGGAGAAAGAAGAGGATGAATGGACTGTAACCCTCCAGAAACTGCAGATATTCTACAACATTGATGTCAACAAAGAAAATGATCCAAGGAAGGTAAATATCACAGAAATAGAAGGTCAGAGAGATGTGGAAGGAACAAGAGTTGAACTTCCATTCATTGGACAATCGATAAAGATAAATAAAGTCGATATCGGGACAGAGGAGACACCAAAGATTGCCAATATCGGAGACTACTGGGAAATTGCTACCACTAATAGAATCACATAATTATTGCACGAGTATTAGGACTAGTTCCCAACCAAGTTCACTGATATGAAGGGAATCAAAGGACCTATGGGGGAGATAAGAATACCTTTGAAACCATATGAGAATCTAGTCAATAAAAGACCCTAAAGATTGAACCTGAAATATAAGGAAAAATTGAAAATTGAGCTCAACAGAATGTTGGAAGCAGGGATTACTGAACTTGTCGAAGAGTCGGAGTGGATTAGCCCCATGGTAGTACAAGATAAAAGAACATGTGAGATCAGGATTTGTGTAGATCTCGGGAATATGAATGATGCTTGTCTGCATGATCCTTTCCCTACACCATTCAAGGATGAAGTACTGGATAATGTGGGAGGCCAAGAAGTATATTCTTTTACAAATTGGTTTTCAGGATAACATCAGATCCAAATCGCCAAGGAGGACCGTCATAAGACTACATTTTCCATAGAATGGGGATCCTACCAATATACAGTAATGCCATTTGGATTGAATAATTCCCCAACCATCTTTTCCAGGGTGGTGGTTGAAGCATTCAAATAATTTTTGCATAAGTTTTTAGAAGCATACTTTGATGATTGGACTGTTTTTAGTTTGTTGAAAAATCATATTGAATGTCTAAGGCTAATGCTGGATAAATGCAAGCAATGTCAAATTTCTTTAAATTTGAATAAGTTCATCTTCCTCTCACCATTTGGAGTATTATTAAGACATATTGTATGCAAGCAAGGATTGTTGGTGGATCCATCCAAGATTGCAATTATAGTTGATTTTCCACCACCTACTTCAGTCAAATAAATGCGCACTATGCTAGGACATAGTGGATATTACAGGAAAATTATCAAAGGATATGCTCAGATTACTATGCCAATGGAGACTTTATTAAAGAAATACCATCAGTAGAATTGGACAGAAGAATGACAACAGAGCTTCAACACACTGAAACAAAAGATGGTAACTGCGCCTATTCTAGTCTTTTTGGACTGGAGCAAGGAATTTCATGTGCATGTTGATGCATCCTCCATTGCATTAGGAGAAGCACTGGCATAACCAATATAATGATATATTGATCATCCATTAGCATTTTCCAGTAGGAATCTATCCATAGCCGAAGTTAATTACACCACTACAGAAAGAGAGTGACTATCCATGGTGTATACATTGCAAAATATTTTCCACTACTTGTTAGGAGGACACTTTAAAATGTTTACTGATTACTCTATGTTGAAGTACCTAGTCAACAAGCCAATGTTGGGGGGGTGAATCTACAGATGGCTTCTGTTGTTTTAGGAGTATGATTTTGAGATCATAGTTAAGCCAAGAAAAATGAACAAAGGCCTAGACCACCTGTCAAGGTTGGAACATGGCGAAGAACCTACCATTTTGAAGGATACACTATCAGATGCACAATTGCTCTCCATTAAAAATATTGATGACCACTTTGCAGACATAGTCCAAATCCTGTCAACAGGAATGGATCCAGGAGATTACATGATTCCTTAGAAGAAACAACTAGTGGTGCACGTTGCAGGTTTTTCATTGATAGTTGGTCAGCTATATAAAATGGGACCTTATGAGATACTAAGAAGATGTGTGATGGAGGAAAAGCACCCAATGATCTTTGAATAATCTCATGAAGGCATTTCAGGATGACATTACGTAGGAAAAGAAACTATGCAAAAGGTTCTGCGAGCTGGCCTTTGGTGGCCTACGTTACACAGAGATGCTAAAGAATATACCAGAGCATGTGATGTATGCCAATGAGTTGGAAAACCATCATGAAGAGATGAGATGCCATTAGCACCATAGATGACCCTGTAGGCATTTGAAAAATGGGCCATTGACTTTGTGGAACCTATAAACCCACCAAGAAATCACACAGGAGCAAGGTATATTATCACTATGACAGAATACCTGACTAGATGGGTTGAAGCAAGAGAAATCAAGGAATGTAATGTAGCTACAACTGCATGTTTTATATTTGATGACATAATAACCAGGTTTGGATTCCCTAAGGTCCTTATGAGTGATCAAGGTACACATTTCATCAATAAGACAGTTGAAGCACTGACTGAAGAGTTTGCAATCCACCATCATAAGAGTACACCTTACCATCCACAAGCAAATGGAACAGTTGAAGCATTCAATAAGATCTTGGAGACAATATTGACAATGATTTTCTATGTGAATAGGGATGACTAGGATTTAAGAGTACCAACAATACTCTGGTCTTATAGAACCACTTACAAGAAATTAACAATGCAGACCCCTTTCAAGTTGGTTTATGGTCTTGAAGTTGTTGTCCCAATGGAGTACTTGGTACCAAGCTTAAGAATTGTTGCATTTACAGACATGGATGATACTAGCGTTGTTGATGAGAGGCTAGAACAGTTGGTTGAACTAGAAGAAGAAGGATTCAATGCAGGCTTCCATCAACAAATTCAGAAGGAACGAGAAAAGGCCTACCATGACAGACAAATCAAGAAGAAGATATTCAAGAAAGGTGATTTAGTTTTGGTATATGACAATAAGTTTATCAAACACCTCAAGAAGTTTAGAATGCATTGGCTTGAACCATATGAGATTTCCTATGTTACAGAAGGAGGAGTTCCATAGCTGAAGACATTGAAAGGAGACTTGAAGGAAGGCTTAGTGAATGGGAGTCAGCTGAAGTTGTACTTTGACAACTAGTTGCCTCGTAGCTCTCAGCAGAATCAATAAGAAACGGGTCCAAGTACTAGCTGCAATTGAAACTGGGTACCAGACATAGAAAATATAGTCTGCACAAGGATGGAAAGGAGGCATAAGGTAGAAAGAAAGGGATGCAATAAGGAATCAAAATTCAAAATAAAACAAGAGGATCAAAGCTCAAGTGCCTCGGGATGAGTCATAGGTGAGTGTTGGGGGCCTCTTTTTCCTTGGTTATGGAAGGAGAAGAAGAACAAGGAAGAAAAGGTAAAAGACAATATTTGCGGGAGACACAGTGACTATCACTGGGTCGAAGTGAGAAAAAGAACAAAAAAGATGGAGCGAAGTGCAGAAAAAAAATTTGTTGGATGAGGAGATTAAGGATGATAGATTAGCAAGGATGATGGACCGATGATGACTCAGGAAGTGAAAAAAATCCATCATTGGATGCTTTGGAGCACTGCAAGATGAAGAAGGAAAGACAGACTGGTGAAGTCTGGAAAAAGAGGGTCAACTTGACCTAGGGTTTTAGACACCTAGGGTTTTGGTAATTAGGGTTTTGACACCTAGGTTTTAGCCTAAGGCTATCGGTAAGGGACTATAATGTATAAATAGAGGTTGAAAGGACCTAGGTCGTGTCGGTACTGTAGTTGAGCCTTGTTACTGATTACTATTCATTAGGAGAATATTGTATTAGGGGTGAGAGACGTGCTGAGAGAGAGAGCCTTCTGGCATTGTAAGATCTTCATCTAGGTGTGAAGATCAAGTCCTACATCTGGGTGCGCAGGAAGGGGGAGAGAAAGAGAGAAGGAGAAAGAGGATATGTGGGCCAAGAGCACAGATCAAAACTGTAATCTTTATCTTAGTATATCATAAGAACAATTATGTGGACGTAGCCCTAGAGAGAGGGTGAACCATGTACACCTGTTGTTATGTGTGTGATTAATTCTTTGAGCTCCGTCATTGTTATATTGTTATCTGCATTATTCTATTAGATCAAATTTATAGCTGTGAAGGTTAGATCTAGCTAGTTGAATGATAGATGCATCTTGTGTTTCTGTTGTAATAAGAACCACTTGATATTCCCCTAGTTGTAGACATCTCTGTCCTGCAACCCCCTCATAGCTGCTTTAGGTGAGACTACATCTTCTTCACAGGTGCTGCCGAAAGGGCCACTAGCTAGGGCTTGTTGGTGCGCTCTTGGAGTTGAACCCTGGGTCTACCCCTGTGCCAACAAGTGGATAGTTTCTTCAAGAAAAGGGTGGGGTGTTTCAAAATCCCTTTGGAGGAAACTTACTTCAACCTCCACATTTCGAGATGAAAACTATGTGAATGAATAGTGACTTTGTGTGTGAACAAGTGAGAGTGTGCCAAATTCTTAATGAATTAGGTGTCACCTTCCTACATGTGGACTTTTTGTGGTCCTTACAAGTCTTGATTACCTAATTAACTAAATGCCATTGGTACAACCTTGTGGAATTTTAAAGTCACTATAGAACTAGCATATGGACATATGGGTCCTTATTAATCCTTTAACTCCTAGTGTGATTTAATCCAAGAAGGCTTAAAAGCTATCCTAGATTGTGGACATGTGGGCATGTATGGGCCCGTTAGAAAAATTTTAAACTTCCCTAGTGATTTAATCTAAGAAAGTAAATTTCAACACTATCCTATCTTTTTATCATGTGGGCATGTAAGGGCCCGTTACAATCTTAAGATTTGTTTGAAAAATAAACTAAGAGGAGTCTTGAGGGGGCTATTGTCCTCTCCTAAAGATTTTGTATTTTAAGGGAGATGAAATTTTCCCTCAATCATTTTTCTGATTCTCAAGGTAACTCTATGGCGTGAGACAAGAGCATACTAAATGATTGATATCTAATTTATGTTCCCAATGCAAGGTTTATATGTGATTTAGAATTACTCCAACTTAACTTTAATCAAAGAAAGCCATCCATGTGGAAAAATGAAAGAAAAAAGATGAAAATAATTATTTTAACCCCCTAAGTGCCTATGTTTTGACTATCCCTTCATGTGGAGAGGGAATCTAAGTGTGGTGCATATTACAATTTGCATGGTGTTAGCGCTCTATAATTTTCC
>JASDQU010502555.1:48887-70321 GCA_032191745.1 Picea mariana
GGCCCTGTTTAGAGTTGATTGGAGTTATTAGGTGAATGATCTTAGCCTTCTTGTGTCTGCTCACTATTCACCATCAGTGATCATATCTAGAACTTGAAGTGCACTACTGGAGAAAGTCCCCAGTATGGTCTCCATTCTGTTAGCACTCTGTAGTTTGCCTAAGGCTGTGGAGGCAGTCACAGAGGAAACATCAAAACCACTTCGAGTCTTGGATATAAACCTACAAGACTCAAAGAGGGATCTCTCTATTTGATATAGATTTATTTTGAATAGGTATTAGGCTAGCTAATGGGTTCAGAGATTGGAGTTTTTAATTGGTTTGGTTGGAGCAGGAGAAAAGGGCCATTGGGTAATGGAATCACAATTTCAGATTTAATAAAAAACAAATCCTATAGACAAACTTATAGGGCAAGGTAGGAAAATTACTAGATCTAGTAAAATTAATTGAAATGAAAGAGGAGGAAAAAGAAATGATCAATTTAGAAACAGAGCAATGAAGAATTCTGCCACTGAATATCAGAAGAAAACATTAATATTATCTACAGCTAGAAACATAGTGTATTTTTCAACAAATATTTTCATAAACTTCTGCCAGATAATATGGAAAGAAAACATATGGAAACAAAGAAAACAATTTACAAGAGGAACACTTCACCAATATATTTGACACAAGAATCATGTAACCGATGCGACTGTATTATTGAATTGATGAAAATACAGATGGCTCTGTGAGATCTGATACAAGATTTAAATCATGGTCCCTGACTGATACACACTTTTTAATCTATTACAAATATATATATAAATAAAAAACACAATCCTTAGGCTCAGGAGATCGAATTCTATCCTCCTGGCTGAAAATAGCAAGTAATCCCAAAGATCTAGAACTACAAATTTGGCTGAATCTGTTGAAAATAGGGTTACGCTCAGTCATTGATTTATCCCAATCAGTGAAACATGTGAAAAAATAGAAGGAGGGTATTTTATATTAGCTTGTATGGAGAAAAAACCTCCTTCAGTTTCTCAAATTGTGTCTCCACCTAGCCGAAACAGCTCCCGCAAAATGGGGACTGTAACAAGAAAAACCAAAAATCCAAAAAATGAGGATGGAATAAAGAGTTGATTCTCCAAAATGGTGGCACCTTTGAAAAATATGGAAGTGGTTTTTGTTCTTCATCCCATGATAAACAAAAACCTCTCTCAGTTTTTTGAAAATCTATCTCTGTTTTCCCATAATCCTCTTCGCAAGATGAGGTATCAAACAAACAAAAAATGGTCGGTTTTGAAAAATTGGGGGAAAGTGGTTTTTTGGGGAAAGGTGGTATTCCAGACCCCCCTTGAGGTGGTAAGTGGTATTGGGGGGGGGGTCTAAAATCACCAGGGGCTGATAAGTGTCTTGGGTGATTTTGGATATCAGACCCCCCCCCTCTCGTTAAAGTTTGGATGGTAAGGGGGGGTTCGGAATTTTTTATTTCCATTGATTTTTTTTACTTGGATAACTGCATAAGGTGCACTTTTATTTTATTTTATTTGTTTTTTGTTTGTTTTGTTTTTATTTTATTTATTAAGTTTGTTTTTACTTTTTTTTTGTTTTTAATTTTTATTTATTACGTGTAGTTTTATTTAGTATTTGTGTTTTATATTTATTTAATATATGCCCTTATTATTATATTACATTTTTTTTATTTACTTTTCATTTTATTTTTGGTTTTATTTTAATATTTTGTTTGTTTAGACTTAGGATAATTAGTATTTTTCTTTATTTTCTATTATTTTTAATTTAGTTAATGTTTTGTTTTGTTTTAGTTTATTTTTTGTTTTATATATTTTATTTTTAATATTATTATATTGTTTTTTCTTTTTGATTAATTTTTATTCTAACATTCTAACCTAGTTATTAACAACTAACTTAATTATTAATCATTAATTAATTAATTAATGATTAATTTATTATTAACAAGTCTAACATAAATCTAACTATACTAAATTTAATTGTTAACATTATTAACCTATTGATTTTTGTTTATCCTAAGTTTTTCTTATGTAGGGATGAGTGGTGGGAGAGATGAGTTGAAGGATGAGGGAATGAAGGGCACAACAAGTTGACGAAGGATCGGGCAGGGTGATGAAGGATTAGGTGAAACAGATGAAGGGGAAAATGGAATCAACTGAGCCAGATGTCTTCATCACGGGAGCAACGCCAAATCAGTAGCCGAAGAATTGAGTTACCTATGATTATAGGTCCCCAACACATGGAATCAGGCTTAAGAAGGCTACGGGCCCTCCAAAAATCACAAAAACACTTACAATGTGTGAATTTCTAGGAAGATGCATGGGTTTCAGAGTAGACAGAGGAGAATGTGGTGCAATTGCACAATTGAAAAATGACCCTTTGGCACAGGTGCATAGTATGCACTGAGCAAAATAGTCGGTTGATCGCACATGTGTTGAAGACATGCTTGGAGGTCAAAACACCCATGCACTTCTGTTACACGACCATGAAGAAAATTTCAGATGAAATTCCCTCAGCTCAAATTTGAATTTGGCTTTTTGCAGGTGGGATTGGGCCAGTTATGGTTATTGCAAGTTAAATAAACAAAAGGAAGAGATAAAATAACCCAAATGGGGGAGGAAATTGATACCTTTACCTAGTGGAGTTGCCAATCTGTTACACCCCCTTTGTCACCTGAATGAGAAAAATAGGGATGCTTACAAGCCCAGTTGAGTTAGCTAGGCAAGACATTAGTGAATGAAAGAGTTAGAAACATCAAGCATAAGGAATAAACAAATAACTAAGCTAAGAACAATAAAATAAACTAAGCTAGAGTGCATAAGAACATTAAAACCAAAAATAAACAACACTCATGCCACCAATGGATAGGATTGTATTAGTGTGAAAACACCAAAGAGAAAGGGAGACTTATGGGTCCCTTCTTCCTCCAAGGGAGGGATCTTGGACCCCCAAATATTGAGCTCTTCTTACAAGTAACAAACTAGAAGGAAATGGTGAAGAGAATACAAAAAACAGTCACTCAAGAGGTGATATGAATGGCTAAATGAAATGGTGCTTGTATGCTCTTGATGAGGAAAGAGGATCCTTCAAGAGAATATAGGCAGCATAAAAATACAAATGAATTCCTTCGAAATATAGTTCACCCATGGCCTCCTTTTATAGCATAACTTTGAGGCATTATTTAACCAACCTTTAGTGTGACCAAGGGGACCTTTAGGGCACCGTTAGGTCTTTGACTAGCCCCCCAGTCAGATTCAGTTGAGATTTGGGTGTCAAATTGACTTCGAAGCTGAACTAGAAGTGGGTGGAAGGCTGACCAATATCATAAATGCATCATTCTGAGGGGTTCACGGTTTTTTGCGTCCATAGTCACACATCGTGTGCATGTGCGTTTTTCTTGCATTTCTGGATGGCGCATGTGTGCGCGCTTCCTGTGTAGTTTTAGCGCATGATGATTTTATAACTATTTGTATAGTTTTGGAACTTTTGGAAATGCATTTTTGGTCCATAAGTGAACTAATGGGTCTTTTGAAGATGTTGGATTACTGTAACCATTTGTAGATGAAATTCTAGTGATAACAATGACATTAACATAAGTTCACGATGCAAGAGGCAACACAAACTCTCCATGTATTTGGAAGAGTAACCAAACAGAGGAGGACACAACTCTATGTAGCGAGAACAACTTCCTAAGGTCATATTAAATCCCAATGCTTGACGAAAAACAAAAGAATGTTCTTTTTCCAAGGGCGACTCATTATGTTGCCAAAAAGAATATATATTTCTCGTCCCCTCTTTTTGGGTTTTATTTTTTATTTTTTTCCTTTTTCAATTTTTAAAGAGCTTGAAAAAGAATAAAAGAATGCTACATTACAAAGGAAGAATGAGTGTCACAAGAAATAATACTAGTTCCAGGCACAAGGAACACACTATTTCACAAAGCAAGGATACATGTGCAGGAAAAGGACACTCGGGGAAAATTCCTCCATGGGTCAAGGTGTTGGGGTGTAGAGGAAAAGTGCTACAAGGTTTTCATATAAGGCATGCTTCAAAGGTTCAATTGAGAGCAACATGGAGCTGACATTGGGCCACAAATTCAGAGAAGAAAATGCTATTGGCAAGAGACAATGAAACCTCCTTCAATGTATTTTCATGAGCCCAAAGAAGGTAAGCTCGGTATTTTTTTCACATTCAAAGATTTTGAAAAAACATAAAAGAAGACTCCATTGGGGTACCTTTTTCAGAAATAGTCTAGTTAGTTCAAAAAAATGGGTAAACTAGCACCTAAAAGACATCTATTCAAAACCATTTTAACGAGTGTGAAAAAGACTATATCACTCGGAAATCTTTTCAATTTTAAGGATTCTGAAAAGAGATTAACAGTGGACTCACAACCTTTTTCTAGATTTAATCTCCTTAGCCTGAAAAAGTATAAAATTTACCGAGGAGAACTCTCCCAGTGAGACAAATCTCACAAGGTGTACCTTTTTCCTCCATAATATACAGGTCGGAAAAAGGGGTAAACTCATGCCAATAAATGTTCTTCTAGACCAATTTAATGAGTGTGAAGGAATAAGGTCACTCAACAATCTTTTTCAATTTTAGGGAGTCTGAAACGAGTTTAACTATGGACTCCGTGAGGGTTCCTTTTTCGTAACTAATCTCCAAGGCCCTAAAAATGTGATAAATCAAAACCAAGGATAATTCTCCTTTTTCGTAAATTTAGTCCCTCAGGCCCGAAAAGGGGTTAAACTTAAACCTGAGAATACTCTTCTAGTGAACCGAAGTTCCTAGAGTATACCTTTATTCATACAATTGACCATCCAGAACGAAAAATGTGTAAACTACCATTGGACAGACATGCCTTCAAGTTTCATTTTGTCGAGTGTGAAGGATAACAAGATCGCTCGACAATATTTTCATGTTTAGAGAGCCTAAAAAGGGCTTAAAGAAGACTACAAGAGGTTACTTTTCTCAGTTAATCTAGACAATATTAAAAAGAATAAATGTAGTCTCATCGGATGTTTCTTTCAGATTTCAAAGAGAGCTTGAAAGAGAACAAAGCATGATCATTTTGGGAGTCTCAAGGGTGAGGCCAAGAGCGATGGTGCATCATACAAATGAGGCTCAATATCATAATCATGACATAAATAACAAGGACTCTCGAGCCTAAATTCATTCAAAGATAGCATGGATGCCAAAATGCAACAAGGATCTATTTAGGGCATCCATGTAAAGGTAGTCTCTACCACCTAATTATGACACTTTTAAAGAAGATGGAGAAAGTGGAGGTGGAATCCTAACTTACATGAAAAAGGTTGGAAAAAACAAATTTTTACCAAAGGACCTTTAAAAGTGACCCATCTCTCAAAAATTTACCAAACCAAAAGGAAAAGTGCATCATAACATCCAATAAGAAACTCAAGAACTAAATTAAATGATTTCTAAGACAGAAAAAATGACAAAAGGGTTAAACAAAGTGGCAAAAGAGGCCAAAAAGTCTATAAATAGAAGTTGACAACTCATTCTTAACATTGTAATTTGAAAATTAACCAAAAGGTAAAAGATACCCCTTTTCTAAAGAAGTTGATTCTAGAAGCTTCAAAGGATGAAACGGACTTCCACTCAGACCAACTAAGTATAAACTCATCCCTTTTGCATTTCAATTCTTCTTTGATGCATTGTTTTTAGTATTTTGAGGGGTGCACCCTCCTAAAAAGGGGCGGACCTACGTGTATGTGGGTTGTCCAAAGACGGACCCAATATGTCCACGGGAATAAAACTATCTTCTCACGTACATCATGATTGTTTCCAAAATAGATCATGTACACCCTCAAAAGCATGGAAAAATAAAGATGCACGAGCTAACTCCTTTTTGAACTATCATAGAACAGGATGTATGTCCACTGGAGGGAGAGGGAACACGAGGAAATCGATATCTGGGTCAATGAGGACCCTGCTTCCATTATCGCATTGAATCCATTTGGGCTATGGAAGTTCTACCGATGTCCACTTTTGAGGGCACAACCCATGATATTGAATGCCCTAGTGTATTACTGGCAACCAAATGCAGAGGTGTTTATGATTGAGGGGCAGTCGTTGACTCTGACGACTGAGGATATATATTTCTTGAATGGCCTCTCAAGGAGAGGGGAACCAATCAACTTGCGTACATTTCCCCCTTGGCCCTTCAACATCATTGACTACATCAGGATGCACTACGAGGATGGCACTGACAAAGTAGGTTCTCAGGTGCCCATCAACAAGATCACAAACTTGTCACTGAAGGTGATCCTAATGCTCATTAGGTGGATCACTAGATCCGTGGCCATATTTTGAGTTGAGAAAAACGTATAAATATCCTTGTTGGCCCTTGATTATGGTAGAAAGAAAAGATTAATTAAGAAAGACAAAGTACGAACTGGACGGAAGGCACAATGACTAATATTCGGTCGAAGTGGTCAAAGAAGTGGAAAATGAAGGAGCGAAGTAAGGGAAAATGAGTCGTTGAACAAGAATATCGAGGAAGATAGATCAACAAGGAAGATGGATCATGGACAACCTAACAAGTGGAAAAATCCACCAATGGTTGCTTTGGAACACCTCGGGAGAAAGAAGGAAAGGCAGGCTGGCGAAGCCCTGAAAACGTGAGTCAAGTTGACCTAGGGCTTAAGACCTAGGGTTTTGGTATCTAGAGTTTTGACACCTAGACATTTGTCAATATAATGTATAAATAAAGTTCTAGAGAACCTGGGAGGGGGTCTTTCCGAGTTCGAAGAGGATTGTATTGGTTATATCGAGTGATTATTTTTTTCTGTGAGGAGATTATTGTATTGGGAGGATACTATTGTATTGTAAGATCTTCAGCTGGGTGTGAATATCAACCCTACAGCTGGATGCACAGGGAGGGGAGAAAGAAGATAAAGAGAGATCTATTTGCAAGCTAAGTGCACAGATAGAAGTGCATGTTTTCATATAATATCGAGAAACATAGTTCTATGGACATAGCCCTAGGGAGAGGGTGAACCACATATATCTTTTTGTTATGTGTGATTGATGTTGTGTTATTTTTCTTTCTTTTATTTTGTTATTACATCATTGTGTTAGATCTGAGACATAGCTAGCGTAGTAGGCCTAAAGGAGATAAATAATAACTAGATATTTGTGTGTTGTTCCTTTGAAGCCACTTATATTTCCTCTAATTGTAGACACATGTGTCCTACAACCCCCTATTGCTACTTCGGGTGAGACAACATCTGCTTCGTTGGTGTTGCCAAAATGACCAGTAGTTAGGGCTTGTTGGTGTGTTGTTATAGTTGAACCCTGGTTCTTGCCCTGTGCCAACAAATGGTTCCATTGCCAAGACCGAGATCTTCTTGAGGGAATGTCAAGGTGGTTTCCATCGAAGACAAAGATTCAGAAGTGGATAGAAGAACAAGAGAAGGACTTCGTTGAGGCTCAGAATAAAAACCCTAATATTAGCATAGAGGATTGGTTGGGAAGGTATATCTTTATTGATATACACAAGATTTTCTTTGGAGGAATTCATAAGGAGATGTA
Organism: Picea mariana; assembly: GCA_032191745.1. Taxonomy (NCBI): domain Eukaryota; kingdom Viridiplantae; phylum Streptophyta; class Pinopsida; order Pinales; family Pinaceae; genus Picea; species Picea mariana. Next base: position 56,461 of record JASDQU010502555.1, read on the forward strand.
CAAGTGGTTAGCTAGATTATCAGATACCCGGTTTAAGATCAGATCTAGACCAGCTGTGCTTTGGACGTCGAAGCTAATCAAAAATGTCAAGAGAGTTGATAATGTTGTGTCAAGAGTAGTAGATCACTGGTTTGATAGCACTATTGGAGACTACATTACCAAGTTTCCTATTGACAGAGTAGAGTCATACAACCAAGAAGAGAGATATTTATTTAAGGGACTGAGAGGAAACATTTTACACTTTTTAAAGTTGAAGATCAAGATGTTATTGCATGAGAAGAACATATTGAAGATACAATAAGTGGGTCAGATCGAAAATATAATGTTTAAGAACTTAGACAATGACAACGACTTAGAGGTTGGACATACGCGCAGTGGGAGAACCTTCAGATAGGTTCCAATGGTAAAATTGTTTGAGTAGAGCCATGAAACACTAGCACAAGACGAAGGGTTATATAGTGGAGAATAAGAAATGCTATTGAACAATGAATTGTCAGGATCCACTGGAGGAGAGGAAGAGAAGACTGAAGAACCTTGCCGAGAAGAATCGAAAACTTCAGGAACTACGCTAACTATCGAAGTAACTAATATTACTCCTCATGTTGTTTTATTAGTGTTAAGTAACCAAAGTAGTCAGAGTTTACAAAGAACTCAGAGAACTATGACCAGAAGTTCCATACATACTCATTCAATAAACCTAGGAAGATCTATGGTAGATGAAATGAGGCTACCTATCTTTAGAGGAGATGGATCTGAAGATCCTGATAAGCACCAGTTTTTATGCGAAGTTGTATGGAGTATTAAGTAAGTCAATGAAGAAGACGTTAAGAGATCTCAGTTTAGTACTACTTTGAGAGACCGCGCACTGAGTTGGTATATGAAGTTTTCCATAGTGACTACACAGCCTAAGCCATTGAATACCATCAAAACTATGTTGAGCAAAGAATTCAAGAAACCCAAGTCAGAGACAAAATGCATTACCGAACTGAAAGAAATCAAGTAGAGAGTAGTTGAACCTATTTGGGGGTTTGATCAGAAGTTTAAGACCTTGACAGGCCGATTGAGTTTTTAGATCCTAGACAAGAAGAACAAGGAATGGTTCATTTCTTACCTCTTAACACACATCAAAGTTTCTCTGATGCAACAAAAGGTTTCTTCACAGGATGAGGCATTGGAGATTGCCATGAAACTAGAATCATCCCCTATGGGAGAATCCAGCTCAGGTATGAGTCAAATTTTGAGTCAGCTAACTAGCTTATCTCTGCAGGTCAAAGATATGAAGAAAGAAAAAGGAAAATATAGAAGAGAATACATATGGTGTATCAGATGTAAACCGGAGGGCCATGATAAAGAGAATTGTCCCCTATTTCATTAGTGCTTGGCCTCTAGAGCTATGAGCCATTTGAATCAAGTTACTCTACCTTGGTGCGAGGTATGTAGAAATAGGCATGACCCTAGTGAATTCTATTACATGAAAAAATATGTTCAGACACCTACAAACCTTTACTGCATATTCTGTAAATATGTGGGGTAGGATGAGAAAGACTTCAGGGAATATGACCTCTTGCATGAAATATCAAGAGATACATATAGGATTCAAGGTGAAGTACAAAAAGAAGGAAATGTTATGTAGTTTAATTCCCCAGGAAGAGGAAACTTCAACCCTCGCAGTGGATTCAGAGGAAGAGGATGAGGTGGAGGTATGGGTCGAGGTTGAGGTCGGATCATTTTTTATAACTTCTCACAACCAGGACATTTGGCAAGGGATTGTCAGAACCCTTGTACAACTTGCAACTACTACAACTCATTTGAACATGTTATTGAAGATTGTCCAACATTGTTAGAAAATCTCCAGAAGAGACAAGGAGGAAACCAACAAGTACAATTAATATCAGCAGAATGTCAAGGAGAGGATCCTAGAGTTGTTGTTATCACTATAGGAGGCGTTGTTACAAGCGAAGATAGAGTGACCCAAGGAAAGACTATAGAAGGATCAAGGGTTAGAAGAGATGCAGATAAGACACAAGTTTTTGATTTGAGGAAAGAAAAATAGACATTTGAAGAGGCAAGAAAATAGTTTGGAAGAGATCAAGCTTCTTCATCAAATACACAACCAAAAGAGAGAGAATGTGGAATGCCTTTGGCATTTGACCAGTCTGCTTCACCTAGAGAAGGAAAAGAGGTAAGAAAGCTTATGGAATTCTTATGTACTTGCATTAATTTGATTAAGGATGAAAGAGTTGTACAAGAACTACAAAACTTGATCAGAAAATATGAGACATGTAGGATAGCTCCTATGTCGAATAAGGCAGTACATCAAGTATCCAGAAAGAGAAGGGAAAATAAGGAATTACACCTTAATGATTAAATTGGATTTTATGACATATATTATGTGGTTCTCGACTTAGGGTCAGAAGTCAATGTTATGATGAAGAAGACCTGGTCACTGATGGGAAAACCTAAGTTAATTTATTCCCCTATAAATCATAGGATGGATAATCGATAGATAGTAATCCCCTTTGGAAGACTAGAGCATGTCCCTATGGACATCAACGGGGTAAGGACATTTGCGGACTTCGCGGTGATTGAGATAGTTGGTGATAGTTGTCCTTATATTGTGTTGTTAGCAATTGATTGGGATTTAAACAATTCCATTCTTGTTGAATTAAACAAAATAAGAATGACATTTGAAGGTGATGGCCTTAGGTTCATTTCACCTCTTGATCCTGATGAAGGTCAAAGTTACACAGAACCCATTAGAGAAGAAGATTGTGCTTATGAACTAGAGAACATATATAAATTGGCAACAAGACAACAAGATTATATTAATCCTACAAAAGATAGGAATTTAAGAATGAGAAGTGAAAACACATGCTCATTAGATTTAGAAGAAGCACTAGAGAAATGATAGAACAAAATGTATGAATTTTCTACGAGAACGTGTGCTATATTGACTAGGGAATTTCGTTGGATTGGCACAAAAGTAAGTAATTTACCCACATTTGATGGTTTAAATCATTTAGAAACATTCTTGTCAGAATTTGAAGAAATTGTACCAATAAAACAACGAATGTTGGCACTGGATGAAGCTTTAAAAGAAATGCCAGCAAGATGGTGGGGAACACACAAGAAGAACATCATGGAATGGGTGCAATGTTGGACTTTGATGATAGTGCGCTTTTGAGAACAAGTTGAAGAGTGAGAAGTTTGATACATGGGTCAGAGCTATCCGAAGGACCACGTGCAAAGTTATGAGGAGGCCTAGAGTGACATTCTTGAAGAGAAGTGGGTGCATAAGTTCATCAACACTTTGGACACAATGCCTATTAATTGGTATCTTCATGCAGAACTATGCCTCACCACTGTAGATTGGTACAGTATGACTCGGAACTTTGTAGCTACATTTTTATTTGAAATTTAGTACCCCTTAGTAGATCATGCCATACAATTTGTAAGAAATAAAGTCTTTGAGGAGGCACCTAACCTTTCTTTGGAGCAAGAAGAGGATGAATGGACTGCACCACTTCAGAAATTGCAAGGTTGTTACAATATCAATGTTGATGAAGATGATGATCCTAGGAATGTGAACATCGTAGAAACATAAGGACGGAGAGACATAAAAGGACCAAGAGTCTAACTACCTTTTATTGGAAAACCAATCAAAATCAAGAAAGTTAATATTGGAACAGAGAAAGAACCTAAGATCACAAACATTGGAGATTATTGGGATGATGCCACTATTGATAAGATCAAAAAACTAATGCATGAATATTATGACTTGTTTCAAACCAATTTCAATGACATGAAGGGAATTAAAGGGCCCATGGGAGAGATGAATATCCCCTTGAAACCAGATGCAAGGCTAGTCAAGCAAAGACCCTATAGATTGAATCCCAAATATAAGAAGAAAGTCAAGGTTGAATTGGACAGAATGTTGGAAGCAAGAATCATAGAACCCATTGAAGAGCCCAAATGGATAAGCCTTGTGGTGGTCCAAGATAAGAAGAAAGGAGAGATTGAAATCTTTGTAGACTTGAGGAAACTGATTGATGCATGTTTACATGATCCATTCCCTACATTGTGTACTGACGAAGTGTTGGATAATATGGGAGGACAAGAAGTTTACTCCTTCACAGATGGATTTTCAGGTTATCACCAGATCAAGATTGCAAAGGAAGATCGCCATAAGACCACATTTGCAATAGAATGGGTTTATTTCCAATACATAGAGATTCCTTTCAGACTGAAGAATGCACTAGCCATCTTTTCTAGGGTGGTGGTCGAAGCATTCAAGGAATTTTTACATAATTTTTTGGAAGCATATTTTGATGATTGCACTATTTTTAGCTTATTGCAAAATCACATTGAATGATTAAGACTAATTTTGGATAATTGCAGGCAATGTCAGATTTCCCTGAACCTGAAGAAGTGTATCTTCTTTTCACCCTTTTGGGTGATTCTAGGCCATATTGTGTGTAAGCAAGGGTTGCTGGTAGATCCTTCTAAGATTTCCATCATTGTTGATCTACCTCCTCCTACTTCGGTTAGATAGTTGTGCACTACACTGGTACATACTGGATACTACATAAAGTTCATCAAGGGCTATGCATAGGTAAAAACACCCATGGAGAATATTTTAAGGAAATATTGTCAGTTCCAATGGTCAGAGGAATGTCAAAAGAGCTTCGACACACTGAAACAAAAAATGGTAACTTCACCTACTATGGTTTTCCCAGATTGGAGTAAGGAATTCCATGTGCATGTCGATGCATCATCTATTGCATCACGAGCAGTGTTAGCACAAATAGGAGTAGGAGATATTGACCATCTATTAGCCTTCTCTAGAAGAAATCACTCTGCAGCTGAGATAAATTACACTATCATTGAGAGAGAAGGTTTAGCCATGGTGTACACACTGCAAAAGTTTTAACACTACGTGTTGGGAGGACATTTTAAGATGTTCACTGATCACTCTACGTTGAAATACCTAGTCAACAAGCTAGTGTTGGGGAGAAGAATATGCATATGGCTACTGTTATTCCAGGAATATGATTTTGAAATTGTGGTCAAGCCAGGAAGAATGAACAAGGGTCCTAACCACTTGTCTAGGTTAGAACATGGAGAGGAACCTACCAATTTGGAGTATACACTACCGGATGCACAGTTGTTGTCCATAAGAAAGGTTGATGATCACTTTGTCGAGATAGTTCAATTCTTTTTAATAGGAATGACACCTCGTGAATATACAATCATTCAGAAGAAACAACTGGTAGTTCGTGCTGCATATTTTTCACTTACAGTTGGACAAATTTATACGATGGGACCTTATGAGATCCTGAGGAGATGTGTTATGGAGGCATAAATAACACTAGTTCTAGCAGAAGCACATGAAGAAAACACAGGAGGACATTATACAGGGAAAGAAATAACGCAAAAGGTTCTTATAGCTAGCCTCTGGTGGCCCACTTTACACAAAGATGCTGAGGAATACTACAAAGCTTGCGATGTATGGAAAAGAGTTTGGGAACCTTCTAGAAGAGATGAGATGCCTTTAGAACCTCAGCTTACTTTACAGGCATTTGAGAAATGGAAAATTGATTTCATGGGACCTATCAACCCACTAGTAAAGTGCACAGTAACGAGACACATTATCATTGTGATAGAGTATTTGACCAGATGGGAAGAAGAAAGGGCAGTTCAATATTGTAGTGCAAATATAGTTGCATGATTCATAGTTGATGATATCATAATGAGATTTGGATGCCCAAATATGAATCATGTTCACCATAGTTGAAGTTCACGATCAGAAGAGAACACCTTACCACCCACAAGTGAGTGGTAGAGTTGAAGCTTTCAATAAGATCTTAGAGATAGCACTGACAAAGATTTGTAGTGTAAATAGGGATGATTGGGATTTGAGAGTAACAACAGTGTTATGGGCCTACAGAACCACTTCCAAGAAGTTGACAATGTAGACTCCATTTAAGTTGGTTTATGGTCTAGAAGTAGTGGTACCTATGGAATATTTGGTTGTTAGTCTAATAATTGTAGCATTCACAGATATGGATGACACAGGCGATGTGCAATATAGACTTGCACGGTTGGTAGAACTCGAGGAAGACAAATTCATTGCAATATTTCACCAGAACATACAAAAGGAATGAGAAAAGGCCTATCGCGACAAACATATCAAGAATAAATCCTTTAGCAAGTAGATCTGGTATTGGTATATGACAACAAGTTCATGAAGCATCCAGGGAAGTTCAATACACATTGGCTTGGGCCATATGAGGTTTCCTATGTTACAGAAGGAGGGGTTGCACAGTTGAATACTTTGAAGGGAGAATGGAAGGAAGGCTTAGTGAATTGGAATCGACTGAAAATGTACTATGACAACCAACTACCTCGCAACTCATAGTAAAATCATAATAAGGGTCTAGGTACCAAGTGCAGTTGAAAATGGGTACCAGACACAAAAAAGACAATCTGCACATAGTGGGGAGGGACAGAGAAGAAATAAAGTCGAAGTGACACAGAAAGGTCCAATCCTGAAGTGCCTCGGGATGATTCACAGGTGAGTGCAGGGGGNTACGAACTATGTGAAAGTAACACTGACTGATATTGGGTCAAAGTGTTCAAATAAGTAGAAAAGAAGGAGAAAAGTAAGGGAAAATGATTTGTTGAACAAGAAGATCGAGGAAGACAGATCAGCGAGGAAGATGGATCTTGGACAACCTAGCAAGCAGAAAAAGTTACCAATGGTTTCTTTGGATCACCTCTTGGGAAATAAGGAAAGACAGGTTGATGAAGCCCTAAAAACATGGGTCAGGTTGACCTAGGGCTTAAGGCCTAGGGTTTTGGGATCTAGGGTTTTGACACCTAAACATTTTTCATTATAATGTTTAAATAAATCTCTAAAGGACCTGGGAGGGGATCATTCCGAGTTCGAAGAGGATTGTATTTTTTATATCGAGTGATTATTGTTGTTGTGTGAGGAGAGTATTGTATTGTGAGAATATTGTTGTATTGTAAGATCTTCACCTGGGTGTGATTATCAACCCTACAACTAGGTGCGCAGGGACAGGAGAAAGAAGAGAAAGAGAGAGAGATATGCAAGCTAAGTGCACTCATAGAACTGTATTTATTCATATAATATCAAGAAACATAGTTCTGTGGACATAGCCCTAGGGAGAGGTTGAACCATGTATATCTTTTTGTTTTGTGTGATTGATGTTGTGCTCTTTTTATTTCTGTTATTCTATTATTACATCATTGTGTAAGATCTAAGACATAGCTAGCGAAGTATGCCTAAAGGAGATAAATAATAACTAGATCTCTATGTGTTGTTCCTTTGAATCCACTTGCATTTCCTCTGGTTGCAGACACATGTGTCCTACAACACACTATTGCTACTTCGGGTGAGACTGCATCTGCTTCGCAGGTGTTGCTGAAAGGGCCAGTAGTTAGGGCTTGTTGGTGCGCTGTCAGAGTTGAACCCGGTCTGCCCCTTTGCCAACAATCCTCCTTATGACCATGGTTTATGATATAATATTGATTGACTTTTCTATTAATTATAAATAATTATAAAATAAAATGATTATAAATTCTTCTAGAAATGTTATTGAGTGATATTAGATAATTTCTAAACTTCGGTTTGAATTGTTTGATTTTATTGTAGGAATGGACAAATATTGTTAAACTAAAGATAACTAAGAATATTATGAAGATGAGTATACTATTGGAGGTCGAAGGAATCAAGCACAAAGCAGTTTTGAGGAAGATTGATTCTTTATTTTGTAATCTTTATAAATAGTAAAAGTAATCGTGAGGATATATCGATTCTCATGATGGCTTAATTTACCCATATCATTTTAATATATAAGGGGTGATTAACCACACAGAAACAACCAAGATATTTATCCAAGCATTCGGATCTCTGAATTTCTCTGTACAAGCAGTCTATTGTAAATGTTGTACCAGTTGTGGAATTAATAGAAGCGTAGAGCATTTTTACCATTTTGCATACTAATTTTCTAGCAGTAGTACTTCTGAAGACCGTTGGCCCAGTCGGAAGGAGTTACTATCTCAATATGTAATCATTTCAATTTGATTTTAGTTTTGTGATTTAAATCTCTTTGTAGCAGTTAAGATGAATGCGTGAGTGTGTTGACATTTTTAATTGGTTATGCTATTTTACAAAGGATAGATGTTTCATTAGGTTATCAATTGTTTTTCTATTTCCCATTGCATTAGTTTATTTATTGAAAGTTCCTCTCATTTCCACATGTGTTGTTCCTTCTATTAAATTTACAGTTGTTGTTCCTTTCTCTTAATTCCACATTTGTTGTTCCTTCTCAGTTTTACAGTACCTAAGATGTCCTTTTCCAACAGGTTAGAAAATCATTGATAGATTGGTTTACTAAGTAATTTTATAGATTAAATTATCGTTTCTTATCTAGATGAATTAACCAAATTAGTTAATACCTTTAATTCACAACATATTATTTATGAGATTATAATTTTGTTGAGTAAGATCTTAGTTTCATAGTTTTAATGAATGTGTGAGGAAGTTGATTATTGATAAACTCAGTTTTTCTTTGACCACACGATTTTAACCTCTACAATTATCTACATAGTCTTTGTTGATATTCTTGAAAGAAAAGATGAATCCACAGTTGATAAATTAATGTTAAACTAAGGTTGTTTTTATGACATATTTAGAGCCCAACATTTTGGCATCGTTGTCGGGGAGAATGTCAAATATAGCATAGTTTGTGTCTCTGGCGGATGAGCTATTGAAAACGGAAGGTAAGAACCTACGTAGGAAACAAGTAAAATGCTTGTGTCAACGCCTACCTTCAGTTGATGTATAGCGGTCATATAGGTACTTAGAATTTTGTGTGAGTGTGTATGAATAAGAAGAAAGAACCTGAAAAACCAAAACCCCCACCAAAAACTACAAAATCCCAGGGCCCAGTGCCCACTAGAAGAAGAAATTTCATAGACGAAATCATCCGAAAATACGAATATCAAGCCTCAGTTGGACCTCAAAAAGGTTCTACCTAAATCCCTCAAGCAACAAATTCACCAACTACATCTTATGTTGAGGTTCATAGAAGAACTGAAGGGATTGAACAAAGTTTTCAAAATATAGATACTCCACCTCTCAGCCCTTTAGACGAGGGAAATTATTGCAATTTGGAAGAAGGAGAAGGGGAGACTAGTAGGGTTGCTAAAGAAAACCCATCACCACCACTTGATCCTAGATCTCCTATGATTATGATAGGATAAGGTACACCTAAAATCCCAAATAAAGTTAGCGCAATTAAATCCCCTAGGGGACCAAGTAATCAATCACCCCAAATAGAACACCCAGACCAAGAAATCCATGAATACTATTGGAATATCTTCAACCAAATGGCACAACAAAACCCACCGTGACCTCAGAATTCCACCTTGGAATATCCTATAGTCGATCCAGTTTCTAATGCACGAATGAAATCCATTCCATTACATAATCTTCCAACCTTTTATGGATTGATCTCAGAGGACCTTGATGTGTTCTTATTTGAATTTTATCTCTTATCTAGAGAGTATGAATACACCTCCGAAGCCCAGAAACTAAAGTTATTCCCTTCCACTTTGAAAGGAGTAGCTTTGCGCTGGTTTATGGGATTAGCAGGAGGAACTATAAATTCATGGGATGAAATGTAACAAGCCTTCCTGACGAAATATCAAGATTACTATAGAACCATGGATCTAAAAGATGAAATATTTCAAATGATTGCAAACGAAAATGAGACATTGGAAGAATATGTTGAAAGGTTTCAATATAATTTGCAAATATCACCTTACAGTACATTACCAGGTGAGGTACTTAAAGCCACTCTGATAAAAGATATGAAGGATGAATGGGTAGAAACATTGAATTTAACAGGGAAACATGATATTTATCAAGAAACATATGATAACATTATCCAATTGTGCATCACGTGTCCACATGGAATAAAAAAAACCATATCAGGAATGCAGGCTCCCCTCACCAGAAATAGAATCATTACTAGCGGGGGTGTCACCCGAGCAGAAGTTGGTAATCTTTTAGAAAATTTCAAAACTGAAATTTTGAGTACTCTGACTACACAATTGGATGTTTTGCAAGCTAAACAGAAACAAACAAAAGCAGAACAGTCCTTAACCATATTTTTCCACCGATGAAGAAAGAAACATGGTCCGAGGGAATGCCCTTTGGATGTGGTTCATGTTTGTGCCATTTGTGCCAAAGACTATGTGACAGAGAAATGTCCATCTCTCTTAGGACTAAAAACTGTCTTCAAAGAAGCAGAAGAGGAAATAGAACCAGTATATATGATGGCTCTACGTCGCCAATGGCATGCTTGTCCCCCAAGTACGCTACAAGATCCTTCCTCTTTCTTTTCTGGGCAGTATAGTTAGCAGCATAATTCTGGAAACACGTGGCAATGCCAACCATTTGCTAACCCCACCTAGAATTCCAAACAATATCCTACTACACCCTAGCCAAATCAATCATCTTAAAATACCACCTGGAGAAATCAATCAGTTACAAATCCCACCTAGGCTAAGTCAGAATACCCTACCCCATATTTGAATAATTCAAATAATAACCCCTATCCTTCACAATGGACTAACATAGCTACCCAAGGCCCCAATTGGAATCAAAACTGGCAACGCCCCATGGGGATGACCAATCAACCCATGGGGATGAATCCTCAAGCTCATCCCAATTTACAAGCTCCACTCCAATTATCCCAGAACACTCAACCTCAAATATACCCTCAATTATCATCTCCACCCAACCCAAATCCTAATAATAGAGTAGCCCAACTTGTGAAAATTATTGAGAATTTGGATAGGGAAATCAACTCTATAGGGTGCAACGAACTCCGGTTGAGGTCAAGGCACATAATTTCTTCTAAATAAAGTAACATTCACCTAGAGCAGGAGAAAAAAATAAATATACAACCAACAATAACACCCTCGACTGGGATCATAATGGAAGAAATAGAGCAGGGGGGAAACACAGTCGAGCAACATAATCTTGATGAGGACAGGATTCCTCCTCCCTCGTTTCCCGTGAGGCTAATGATAGAAAAACCAACTGTATATACTAACTTCAATATTGTAGGGGAACTAAAGAATATCTATGTTAAGATCCCACTCATAGAGGCTCTACAAGACATCTTAATTTATGCAAAGACAATTAAGGAATTATGTGGAAAGAAGCCTATCAGGAAAGATAAAAATCCATCAACTATTCACATGGTAGGAGCCTTGTCCAACCTTATTCTAGGAAAGAAGGATTCGATCAAGTATACAGACCCAGGGAATCTCATGGTAACAGTGCAGATACAGGGATGTTTTTTTTTTTAAATACACTAGTGGATTTGGGGGAAGCCATTAATATCCTAACCATCGAGACCTGTAACACCCAGGGTTTGACCTCCTTCAAACCTACTTCCATTATGTTACAATTGCTTGATAGATCAATGGTTAAACCAGTCGACACATTACAATATATAGCAATTTTGGTCAACTCTTGGGAATACCAAAATAATTTCCTCGTTATCAACCCAAGAAGTGGACTTGATAGAAACTCATTGATACTGGGAATACCATGGCTTGCAACAACAAATGCATACATAGGTTGTTGCATAGGAAACATGACAATTGCTAGAGTAAGTACTATAAATAACCTCATCATGTATCTTCCAGCTAAACCAAGTCCACCTATCATACATCAACAGTTCCCACCACCTAGATATTGAGAAAAAAATATATGATCTCCTCTCTCATTAGAAGAAGCTCTCAAAGTCAAGAACCAACTAGAAGATGATGTGATCAATAGCTTCATTAACAACCCAACTATTATAAGAAACCCAACATGTCAAATGCTAAAAGTTGTTTTAGATCATGAATCATAGGGAGATCCTTTGGAATAATTGATGGAGCAACAGATTCCCACTACTTATGTCTATAACAACATATCAGTTGAAATTGCAGGAGGAAGGTTTATGAACATTAATGCTAATTTGAATGAGCAACAACAACAAAAATAGATTTAGATCCTTTCTAAATATTAGCATACTTTTTCTTGGGAGTATCCTAACATGAAGGACATATATCCCCAACTCTATACACATCATATATATATTGATAAATATGCTCGACCCATCCGACAGACCCAATGAAGATTGAACCCTCATCTCAGGGACGTTGTTAAATAAGAGTTATAGAAAATGTTGGATGTAGATTTTATATATCCTATTTTAGTCAGTCGATGGGTTTCCCCACTAGTAATTGTCCCCAAGAAGAATGTGAAATGGTGAATCTGTGTAGACTACATAGAACTCAATAAGGCTACCCAGAAGGACCACTTTCCCTTACCTTTTATTAATCAGGTCCTTGACACTTTAGCAGGGAAGCAGTTGTTTTCCTTCTTAGATGGATTTAGTGGTTATAATTAGATCTAGATTTCTTTAAAAGACCATGATAAAGCTAAATTTACATGTACCTGGGGTACCTTCACATATAGAGTATTTCCCTTTCGATTATGTAATGCTCTAGCAACATTTCAGAGAGCCATTCTGAGCATATTTTCTGATCTGATTAATGAAGGACATGAAGTTTACATTGACGATTTTACCCCTTATGGCACTGATTTTGATCAAGCTCTAAGCAATATGAAGAAGGTATTGGAACGATGCATTTCTACCAAGCTATGCTTGAGTCAAGAGAAATGTCATATGATGATGACTGAAGGTGTGGTACTACGACACTATGTTTTTGNACAAACTGAGTTACGTAGTTTCCTTGGTTGTGCAGGCTATTATTGTAGATTCATAGAATTATTTTCAAGAACAACTGCACCTTTACATGCTTTAACTGGTAATGTGGAATTTCAGTGATCTGATAAGTGTGATGTTGTGATTGCAGAACTGAAAAGGATGGTGTCAACAACACCGGTGTTAAGAGGACCAAACTAGAAATTTCCATTTCATATTTCTACCGATGCATCGGATATCGCCATAGGAATTTTCCTTGGACAGGAAGAAGATAAGAAACCTTATGTTATTTATTTTATTAGCAAAAATCTTACTCCCACTGAATTAAATTATACAGTAACAGAAGAAGAATTTTTAGCTGTTATACATGATATTAATAAATTCCTCCACTATATAACAGGCCATCCAGTTATTATGTATACTGATCATTCTGCTATTAAATATTTAGCTAACAAACTGATTACTAATGGATGGGTTACTCGGTGGTTATTACTATTACAGGAATTCAACATCACCATCAAGGATAGGCCCAGAAGAGAGAATCGCGTTGCATATTTCTTGTCTCGCATACCCAAAACAAATGATTCTTTGACAATTCATGACCAATTTCTAGATGAACACATGTTCCCTATTACTATTAAGACACCATGGTACGCTGATGTACAAAATTATCTGACAGCTGGGAAACTACCAACACACCTATCATCAAGAGAAAGGAACCTGATTGTCTAGCATAGTGCATGGTTCACCTGTATTGGTGGATATATTTTCCACACAAGGGCTTACCTCCAAATACGAAGATGCATAAGAGATGATGAAATTTACGATATCTTGAAGGAGGTTCATGATGAGACCTGTGGAAAAAAATTTGCATAACACAGAAATGGGCATAAGATTTTAAAGATGGGATACTATTGGCCCTCATTATTTAAAGATGAAAAGAAGTATGTCGAGGCCTGTGATAGATGTCAAAGGATGGGTCAACCCAATCAAGCTGATGAAATTCCCCTATAAGCACAAGTAGTCACAGAACCTTTCGA
>JASDQU010502555.1:70345-80956 GCA_032191745.1 Picea mariana
GAGAGATGGGAGTTGAATTTTGTTGGCCCCTTCAACCCAAAATCAAATCAGAAAGCTTATATCCTAGTTGCAACAGACTATACGACCAAATCGGTAGAGGCAGTATCCTTATCAAATGCAATGGACGAAGCGGTCATTAATTTTCTCTTTGAATTATTTGTATGCTATGGATTACCTAGGGAAGTAATCATTAATGGAGGGTCACAATTTACATCACATAAAATCACAGCCACCCTACGCAATTATCTTATTAAAAACAAAGTTACTTCCCCATACAACCCACAGGAAAACGGACAAGTATAAAGTACCAATAAAGTCTTGGAGGCAATTTTGACAAAAACAGTCTCAAGAACCCGCCAGAATTGGGCAGCCCAGCTTCCAAATGCTTTATGGGCCTATCATACGACATGGCGTAACACTACTGATTACTATCCTTATCATATACTCTATGGAAAATAACTTATCTTTCCAATCGAACTTGAGATCAAGACTCTAAGAATGGCTCGGGAAATTGGACTGGATCTTATGGAGGCACATACACTGCACTTACAACATCTCAATGAGTTAGATGAAGCATGCCTATTCCCCCTACACAACACAACTTTTATTCAACACCAGAGATATAGCTGGTACGATAAACATATAAGAATAAATCCTTCTAGAAAGGTGACTGGGTGCTTCTCTATGATTCCATATTTCAGGATTCTCTAAGATGGTTGGGACCATATGAAATCAATGAAGTGTATGATAATGACACTATCACTTTAGCTACCATCAACGGGTCTGGCTCTCCCTTTCTGGTAAATGGACATTGTTGGCACATGGGAAGAGGTGGGGTTCAACGCTACAACAATGCACCAAAAAAACCCTCGCTACCGGTCCTTTCAGCAACACCTGCAAAGCAGATGAAGTCTCACCCAAGGTAGATGAAAGGGTGGTTGCAAGACTCCAGTGTGTGAAACCTTAGCTGGGACATAAATATGTTATTATAATACCTTAAAAGAGAACTTAGCAATTATGATCTATGAATATTTAGTCTTATTTTATAACACAACAAAACCCTAACAAAATATCTACGCAATATTCACATAGATTCAATAGACTCAATCACTAAGCATACCAACATATATCATATCTATCATTCCTTCACATTAATTGGCACTAAGCTATCATATTAGATTCATCTATTTTCTAACATCGCACTAAGCATTGAATCACATAAACAAAAGAACAACCAAGAAGAACAAATAATTCACAACACAGGATATCCGTGGTTCACCCCCACCCTGTGGATACATCCACCAACTCTTCATCTTCTTTATTATCTTCGTTAAATCAGCTACATGCATAGAGCCTTGAGATCTTACTCCATAGAGGATAGGAGATTTGTACACATTGCTAGATCCTCATTCCTTGAGTTACAACACAAATCCTTCCACAGTCTCTTACAATCACTTGCACTTAGCTCTACAAGCCTCACACAGTATGCACAAAGCCATTCCAGTTACCATTTGCACTTAGAAATCACCACTTAGCACACCGGCCTCTTCTTACATCACCTAGAATTCTATTTATAAATTACAAAATAGGCCTAAACATGGGTAAACCCATGGGTCGACATCCCCATACCCATTACATAAGCCCAAAACCCAAAAAGCACTAAAAACGGGGCCGAGATCCCATGATATTTGTTTCAACTTGCTCTCTGCATTTGAAAGCCTGTTGAAGTCCCGAAAATAGGTCAAACATGACCAATGATCCTCAAAAATTGGTTAAGGGCCAACAGGCCCCCAACACTCACATGTGACTCATCCCGAGTCACTCTACTCTGGGTAATTATGCCTCAAAATCCTCAAGCTTGGCTCGAGTTGCTTCAACCTGTTGATGTGCCATGACCTCCTACTTATTGAACTCTTGTATTACTGCTTCATTGACAAGTCCCTTCAAGCGTTGTTTAGTTGCAGTGACAACTTGTTCTAGTTATGCTCCTCGGCCTTCGATCTATGTGAATAGTTGGCAAGCCTCGTTCTATATTGGTTGAATTTTATGAGTCACTTCCATGACTCTGCTATGAATGTTCTAGACCTGCTGAGCACTCTGTTGTTGTTGGGATTGCTTCATCCTCTCAATGACGGACAAGGGCTTCAACTATGCATGTACTATTTCTACTTACTGCTTCGCCTCTTAGAGCTATAACTCCAGTGATTTCAATTTAGGATCCTCAGTGAGTTACTCGTAAGTCTAGGCACTGTGATCACTCAGTTGTTTACATTCCATGGAGAGGCCCTAAATTCTTCCAATTGTGCCTTGGGCAATCAGTTCTCTTTGATCCCACACATCCTACAGAGTACTGGGCAATCTTTGTAGCTCCATATCTGTGATTCTTTGTTGAAGCTACTGGATGGTTTCTACAAGCTATGCTACTTCTTTTTCCACTATTTCTTCCTCCTTCTTCTCCAAGCCTGTCACAAAGTGAAGTGTGTTGTTAACTTCTTCTTTTAATTTGACCTGCTCCATGAGCATCTTTTCTTTCTCTTGTTGGATCTATGCTCTCTCTTCATTGAACTTCGCTTGAAGGGAATCCCTCTCTTGTTGCGTAATCCTACGTTCCTCTATAACTTCCTCATGTGCTTGATGCAGGGATGTTGTGACCTATTCTTTCTCAGCTTGTGTTTGTTGAAGGCAAGCTTTGGTTACATCAGCTAGTCTGTGGAGTTGGGCAGGCTCATCTTCCAACTCTGGTTCTCCTAAGGGAGGGGGTGCATTAGAAATTATGTAGCTCAAATAAAGGGATTTCTTTACACATATTAGTTATGCTTCAATTATATCATACATAGCTTCTTGTTTTTCTTTGTTTCTTTGAAAAATATCTTCTGAGGCATCCACTACAGCTGAAATAATGAAGTTGAAGTCATCGACCGTGAGTACACTCTGCATCTTTGGCTTATTGGCTTTGGAATTCTTCCATGATGAAGGTTTTGTGGGGTGAACCTTCCTTTTCTTAGATGGATTGGTGTCATCAGGGAGGTTCTATGGCAGTGTTACTTCTCCTTCCTTATCTTATTCTTGTTCTTTTTCCTCCTTGTTCACTTCGTCATCACCTCCTCCACTAGGTGACTCAGATGCAGTCTCTTCTGATGTGTTGTGTATTTCATGTACATCTTGCTTCTTTTTCTTCCTGATGTTGCTTGGGGAATCATACTCTTTGCGAGTAACCATTGGATTTCCAATGAGGTCTGGGTCAGACAACTCTATGGGATTAGAAGGGATAAGGAGTTATGCAGGCCAATCTTTAATTATTTCTTCTAGGTCCTCTATAGTGATATTGTAGTAGTATTGAAGTTCTTATTTTCTTTCATCAGCATGCGCAGTGATATAAATGAAGTTCCTATCTATGAAGAATTTTATAAGAGGCCTGAAACTATCTAGGGTGTTCAGTTTCACATGAGGGAAGGAATCAATAGCCCTCCTAAGCTGTAGGCAATAGGTATGAAATATTGCATTTGACTGCCACTACTTTCCCATATTGCTTGAATACTAGAGCGTGGTGAAATTCACAGCAAGCGGCTCAAATGGATCAATGTCAAGGAAGGTCGCACCTTCTGGCATCTCCCAAGTAGTAAATGGGATGAGGATCAGGAGCCAGCTAAAGTGAAACTCATAGCCTTGATACTGAGCTTCATGGAAATCTAGTTCGAGCTGGTTAACTAGGTACTTTGGCCAGTTCATCTGTAGGCCTTCTACACATTTCCCAGTGAGGTCAATGACAAACCCTGTGACCTGTGTGGGTTTGTACTTTCTTACTATATTTCCTGTAATTAATTGGCATGCTAGGAAAAATTTGTCATTATGGATGGAGGCTACCTTGTAGCCTCGCGTCCCCCTCTCAACATCACCATATGTTTCTTTAATCTTATGTGCCAAGGCGTGGTCTGGATATTTTCTTGGGTATAACTCTTGTGGGTCTAGTCCCTGCATTCTTAGTCTGGTGATCCTATGGATTAGCGTCAGATCAATAGTGATTCATCTATCCAACCATATATAGCCACCATGGAAGCATGATGATAGGATCCCTCCTAGTGCCTTCCAAAATGTGGAATCTTCATTACATTCAAAAGGGTGGACTGAGCGAGGTTCATTTTCCATGACTGGGGGGTGATTTTCATGTTCTTTCCCTTTGTCTTGGTCAAATATTAGTGAGGCACGAGCATGTCATAGCTCTTACGGTCTCCCAGGTTATAGTCACTGATTTTCAATGTCGAAATCCTCTCTAGCTGTGGTCTGACTACGCGTATCCCCTTCGGGATATACGCAGTGATGATGATGTAGTTGAAGTCCCTTGGGGAACTGTCACGACTTACTACACTGGCCAGGGGTGGGTTTCAATTGAGTAGGGTGGACGTAAATAATTTCACATTAGCCAAGTCATCTCTATGCTTGGTTATTTTCTTAGTCGCAACTTAGGATGGTACAAATCTACTAGTAGTCGATGTTGAGGCTTGCAGTCCTCTTGTCGATGAATCTTGTACACCCACAGACATCACTGTTTCAGTCATGAGGTCAAAAAGTATCTCATTCATAGATTCTTTGACTTCTCTAAGTCCTTCGGACATACACGCTCTTGGTTGAATATCTCAGGTTGAAGAGAAACTATTCGATGCAACAAAATGGATGGTGATAGCTCGATGATCACTACGCAAAATAAACTAATATGAGAGCTTAGATACTCATGGGTGGAAAAAGTGTTCTCAGTGCAAGGGTCAACAAACTAAGTAGACAACTAGGTAACAGATCTTTCCAATGGGTGAGAATCCTTCATTAATGCAGTTCTGTCCATTATGACCCGGTCCCAACGGTTTGATGACAAGATTCCTAGCCATAACTGTTTTTCTAACCATTTGGGCTAATGGTTATAATGAGTCCAATGGTCATATTACTTCATCATGGTGAAGTGCCATGCTATGTTGTACTTATATCCTGATGAAGTTCAAATTTTGGAATCCTTCCTTCTGCGCAGTTCTTTCTGGTGTTGTTTGTAATTTTTCTATCTTTGTTTTCTTCTTACTGAGCTTTCTATCCTTTTTCCCGGTGATCTTTGTCTCCATATTCCTCTTTCTATTCTGATTCTTATGTTCTCTTGGCATAGTAACTTCGTGTTGTTTATGGTCTTTACTAGGGTTCAAGGGAAATACTCCTTCTTTGTCTGGTGTAGGTTCTCTACTCTCTTGTATAGACAGGTATCTCAAGTCATCCTGTGTTCCTTCAATTTTGACATCTCAATGTTTGGACCTCAATAGTTTTGGATGATCTTCTTGTTCTTTCAATAAGTGCGCGATTCTCTTGATCATGAAGTCTCTTAGGTCTTTCTTTTTCTGTTCTAGGTATTATTCTTCCTTCCTTCAGGTCTGATCCTTCTTGATCCAGGTTTTTCCTAGTAACATAGTAAATGAAGCGTTGTTCTCAATAAATTAAACAACCTCAAAATATTCCTCTATCAAAGTTCCATGAGAACTCATAGATATCTTGGTAAGTCTTCCACACAAGGTTATCATGTTTCCTCTAAACAATCCTAGTCCTCCCAGTGAAGGAATCATAGTAGGCTTCCCTAAAATTTCCCAAGTTCTTTCTTTCATGATATTCACCTGTGTTTCCTCATCCAGAATGCAGTCAATGTCGAAGTCTCTTATTCTTGTTTCTATGCATTCTTTTTCTTTGAAGATCTCTGATAAGTTGATATCTCTGTGATCATCAAGGGTTTATTTCATTTGCAATAGTACAGTCTCTGATTCTTTCTGGGGTTCTAACATGATCTTAGTTTCTTCACCTTCCTCAGGGTTTTCTTGTCTCATATTCATTCTTTCAACCTTACCAATCATTCTAGGGAAATCCAGAACTTCATGATCCATAACTTTACAACAAATACAGTTAGGTCTTCTTCCAGGGAATTCTTTATAAAGATGTCCTGGTCTTCTGCAACTGTAACAAAGAGTCAATCCTCTCTTTCTTTTAAATGATCTCTAGCCCTTCCTATACCATGCACTAGGATCATTGTAGCTAACCTGCAAAGAATTCTTTATAGGATCCCACATCCATTTTTTATTCCAAACATTCTTTCTATGCATAGGAATAACATATCTTTCTTTATTTCTATCAGATCTACTCATATCAAACTATCTTTCCTCTAATCGTGCCCTATTTTTTAAGCTAGAATTTTTTTTATCAAACATACCTAGATCCATACTCTTGAAACAAAAATTTCCACTAATCTTACTTTCAGTAGACCACAAAGCTTCCAGATCTAAAAACTTTTCACTATTCTTACCTTTACCAAAGCACAAAGCTTCAAGATCTTACCTCTTTTCTTCATATTTTACTTCTCTTCTTAGCACAGAGATTCACAATCTAGGTAGAGTACTTCTCACTAGGGTGATAGATCTACTCACATAGCTTTCACAACTTCAGGTAAGATATTAGCACATATATTTTTCTTTCTCAGTTCCCAAAAATCACAGTTTCAGATTAGATATTCGCATAGAGATTATTCTTTCTCAGTTTCTAGCAGGCATAGTTTCAAGTCCCAACAACTGAACCATTTGTTGGCACAGGGGCATACCCGAGGTTCAACTCTACAACAACACAACAACAAAACCCTAGCTATCAACCCTTTCGAAAACACCTCCGAAGTAGATGAAGTCTCACCCAAGGTAGATGCAGGGGTGGTTTCAAGACTCCAGTGTCTGTAACCTTAGCTAGGACACATATATGTGATTGTAATACCTTAATAGAGAACTTAGAAATTACGATCTATCAATATTCCATCTTATTTTACAACGCAACAAAAACCTAATAGAATATTTGTGCAATATTCACATATATTCAATAGACTCAAGCACTAAGCATACCAACATAGATCATATCTAGCATTCCTTCACATTAATTGGCACTAATCTATCATATTAGATTCATCTATTATCTAACATCGCACTAAGCATTGAATCACATAAACAAAAGAACAACCAAAAATCATAAAGAATTCACAACATAGGATATACGTAGTTCACCCCCACCCTAGGGCTATATCCACCAACTCTTCATCTTCTTTATTATCTTTGGTCAATCAACTACATGCAAAGAGCCTTGAAATCTTACTCTGCAGAGGACAGGATATATGCACACCTCGATAGATCCTCCTTCCTTGAGTTACATAACAAAGCCTTCCAGAGTCTCTTACAATCACTTGCACTTAGCTCTGCAAGCCTCACACAATATGCACAAAGCCCTTACAGTTACCACTTGCACTTAGAAATCACCACTTACCACTTAGCACACTTAGCACTTAGCACACTGGCCTCTTCTTACATCGCCTAGACTTGTATTTATACATTAAAAAATAGGCCTAAACATGGGTAAACCCATGGCTCGACATTCCCATACCCATTAAATAAGCCCAAAACCAAAAAATCCCTGAAAAGGGGGCCGATATCCCTTGATATCCACTTCATCTTGCGATCCACCTTTGACATCCTGTCGAAGTCCCAGAAATAGGTCAAACATGACCAAGGATCCTGAAAACTTGGTCACTGCGATCTCCGCTTTGGCTTGCGCTCTACCTTCGACAGCCTGTCGAACTCCCAAAAATAGGTCAAACATGACCAAGGATCCTCAAAACTTGGTCAAGGTCCAACAAACATTGGTAATGACTCTACCATCAACCATTTCAAAAGAATCCTTTTGCCAAGAAGTAATTAAATATCCTACTTTTCATATTCTAGCTGGCTGGGAAGGTAACCCAACAACTTCAACTTCATAAAATTCTGATCTTTTTTTACCATCACTGTACATATTGTATATAGATTTCCTTGCATAATTGATTAAGTTTTTAGTTTTTACTTTCTAAGGAAGTCACTTGAGAGAATAAGAACTAGAAAAGATGACTGTAATGAATATAATTATCACTCTTTTCGGTTCCTTGCTTCTATCTCACTTTGTAAAAACCATCAAATATAAACCCTGTTTTCATAGAAGATGAATATGTCATGTTCCACAGCAAAAATTAGGCGATGACACTAACAAACCATCATTGAATAAACCTACCCATAAAAATTAAATGAATTTAGTTAATGACTGATCAAACCTAGATTTGCTAAAACAAAAATGTTTGTGAGAGGTTTCCAATCCCTTAATTAGATGGTTAAATTTATTTTGAACATCATCCTTGTCATTCATTTGAATGTGACAATTGTTTTTCCTTTCGTACGATTTATGTTCCCTTTGCGTAGAATTATTGTTCATTTGAACGGAACAACTGTCGTTTCCTTCATACGATTGTTCTTCCATTTGCGTAGAATTGACGTTCATTTGAATAGAACAACTGCCGTTTCCTTTGTATGATTTATGTTCCCTTCGAAGGTAGTGTCGTCCATTTGAATGTAATGATTTTCATTCCTTTTTTTTTTATATAGCATTGTTCATTTGAAGGGAACAACTGTTGTTCCTTCTATGGTTTTTCCTTCTTGTTGTTCCTTTCTCTCAAAAGTCACGATTCTTTTCTCATGAACAAGCATACCATTATTATGTTAGCCACTCCTTTGGGTATGACCTTCACTAATTAATTTTCACCAACATCACTTCTAATTATCTTAGTAATGATTTGTCATTTTTTTTGGACTACCTATCATACCTTATTGAATTGTTTTGGGATTAATTTCTCTGAATTATCTTAAATATTGTTCATAATCCTTAACTGCCATACTTCATCTCTTCCCCATATATATATATATACACACACATATACTTGAATGATAATTTTTCTTCATATCATAATAAGGAGTCTAAAGCACATTTTATTTGGCATTCTTGCACTTCTTACGCCATCCCTCACTCTTAAGGAGTAGATGAGCCTCCCTTAATAGATCCTAAAAAAAAATGATGAAAATAATAATAATAAATAAATATAAATAAAGTGATAAACTTTTTCCCACAAAGGATAGGGGGTTATCATCATGATCTCGCCTACCACGATCATCATATAATAACATAAGTGGCATTCCCACTATGGATACCACACCAGGGCAATGGCCTTTGGAATTTTTCATTAAAGGACAAGAGGTCTCATCATGAGCCAACTTGTTGACTTAGGTTATGATCTAGTGACTGACATTTTCGTTATCTAGCTACCAAACCAGGATAGTGGTATTTTTGGAAAAGACAGTTCAAACTATTTATTAGGGATATGAGCTCATCTATGGGTTAAAAGGAAACCCTGTCGAGGCTATGGATTCCTGCTAGCAGCAGTGGCTCTGCCTATGGTATCGAAGTTTACCTTAAATACGCCAAGTTTTTTGTGTGTTCCTAGAATTTATTTCCTAACAAAGAGGCTATCATTCTAGTTATATCCAATAACAAGGGAAAGTAACAACATTATGACATGTGGAATATTTCTAAACACGTGAATAATTTTAAATTTTCTCGAAATCTTTTTCCTTATACGTTTTTTTGAACATGGGTTTGTAAATTTGAAATTCCCACAAAGGAGTGACTATTGTTTATGATTACCTTTAAAGTTATTTTGAAGGTTATTTCTGATTGTTTTCCCAGCGGTGGTGGAGGCATAGTAATTACCTCTCACTTGAACTATATGCCATCATTACACTCACACATATCGATGGTTGAGGTCGACCTCTTCATTTATGAGGGGGGAAATATTCTGCACATCTATCGATAGATCATAATGATTGCAATAAATGGGAAAACTAACATTTTTATATACAATTTTTGTTCTGTGATATTCACCATTTCTGGTAATATTTTCTCAAAAGTCTGTCGAACTAAGTTGCAGACAGTAATGATAGTTGTCCTCATCTGTTTACAGAAGACATGGCTGGACAAAGTGTATGCCGAGAGCCCACATTGTTGCAGGTAACCTACCAGGCAAGGGAAATTTTACACCGTCAGGGGTGGAAAAAATACTTCAACAAATTGCAAGGATATGACACAAATATCACGCTAGCATTTTTCCATAACTTACAGAGAGGAATATCCATGATCCAAGATATACAAATTCCGATCACTGAGGAAATTATAGTAGAGGTAACAGGCCTCCCCAATGAAGGCATACAATGGAATGAGAAGTATACAACACTCAAGGAGGTTGTGGAATCTTTCATAGAACCTAGAGAAGAACTCGATAAAAAAGGAAAGGGACTCAACCCCACCTCTCTCAGGGAGCCATGGACAAAGCTAGAAGGAGTAATACAAAGGTATATCACGTGTGATGGGAGGTAAGATGTGGTGAGGTCATGCCACCTCAAATTGTTATCATCACTAAAACAGAGGTTAGTAATAAATTTTACATTCTTTTTAAATGCTATGCTACATGAAGTTGCTACAAGAACTCAAAAGGCTAAAGACCATGTCACTATAATTAGTCACCATGGACTAGTAAAGTTAATAGTAAACAGGGCCTTGAGCCAAACTCAAATAACTTAGTGTTACACATTATTTTCGTCATCCCTATGATCGTTAATGATGTAAACCTATCTATTGCCTTTAGAGGGGTCACAGTGGCCTGAGTTCCTGAAGAGAGAAGGAAGAAGAACTTTTCCTGAGAAA
>JASDQU010502556.1:10846-21430 GCA_032191745.1 Picea mariana
TTCTTCTGTGTTGTAGCTTCCTCCTCTACTTTCCTTCTGATCTGATCTTTCTCAATCCAAGTCTTTCCTAACAAAAGTGCAAAAGGGGCATTGTTCTCAACAAACTTAATGACTTCAAATTATTCTTCGGTTGATGTTTCATGAACAATCATAAGTACATTAGTAACTCTTCCACATAGGGTTATCATCTTTCATTTAAATAATCCTATCATTCCCAATAAAGGAACCATAGCAGGCTTTCTCAAAATTTCCCAAGTTCTTTCTGGCATGATATTCACCTGTGTTTTCTCATCCAAGACACAGTCTATGTTGAAGTCTCCTATTCTTATTTCTTTGCATTGTTTCTCTTTTAAGATATCTGGTCAAATGATGTCTCTGTGATCATTAAGTGTTTCTTTGAGTTGTAATAACACAATCTTTGATTCTTTCTGGTTCATATCCGTAGTCCCTTGACCTTCTTCATAGTTTTCTAGTCTCATGCCCATCTTTTCAACTTTGGCAATCATTCTTGGACAATCCTCAACCTCGTGACCAATAGCTTTACAACAAAGGAAAATAGGACCTATACTAGGGCATTCCTTAGCAAGATGTCCCAATCTTCTGCACTTATAACACAGTGTCAATCCTCTCTTTCTTTTAAACGATCCCCATTTTTTCCTGTATTGCGCATTGGGATCACAATGATGGACCTGCAATTTGCAAAAATTCTTTCTAGGTTCCTCCATCCACTAGTTAGTCCAAACATTCTTTCTATGCATAGGAATAACATATCTTTTACTATTTAGATCAAATATTTCTTTTGGTTGTGCCCTAGTTTTCAGACTAGGACAAAATCTATCAAACATACCTAGATTCATACTTTTGAAGCAAAAATTTCCACTTATCTTACCTTTATCAGAGCACAAAGCTTTAAGATCTTACCTCTTTTCTTCAGATATGGTTCCTTTATTAGCACAGAGCTTCGCAAGTCAAGTAGAATATTGCGCATTGCAGCAATAGATCTATGCATAGAGCTTTCTCTTTTCTTTAGTTCCCAACAATCACAGTTTCAGGTCCTGACAACATAACCATTTGTTGGCATAGGGGACGACCCAAGTTTCAACTCTTACAATGCACCATAAAAACCCTAACTACCAGCCCTTTCGAAAACACCTGTGAAGCAGATGAAGTCTCACCTGAGGTAGAGGCAGGGGGGGTTGTAGGACTCAAGTGTCTACAACCAAGATGGGACACATATCCATGATTACAACACTTAACAGAGCACTTAGCCAATAACATGCATTAGTTCTTGAACCCTATTCACATTGTAGGTCAAACCCTTATTACAGATCAACGCAATAGAAATCAAGATTACACACATCTAATCATTTAGAACATAGAATTAGCTCAGATCTAGCATTCAAATATCATAAAGCACTAAGAATCCATAGATATATCTATCATACATCAAGATCAGTGCACTAAGTAGATAAACACATAAACAACATGAACAATATTGCACAAAGCACATCAGAACACGGGATATATGTGGTTCACCCCAGTGTGGGGCTACGTCCACCAACTTCTTCTTATTCTTTATTAGTCTGCAATCTCTTACATGCATCTTCTCCTGTGCACAAAGCCACAGAGCCAAGCCTCGCACTGGATAGGTGATCTGCGCACAACGCACTAGATCCACCCTCCTCAAAATCAGGTCAAGGCACAGAGCCAACTCCTTGGTAGCATAAAGCCTTACACAGTCTGTGCATAAAGCCTCTTACAACTACTTGCACTGAGCCAGAATAACTCAATACAACACTTAGCTAGCACCTTTTACATATTCTTGCACGAATCCAACTTAGACCGCTACAACATATGGTGCACTTAGCTCACTACTCGTGCACTAAGCCAATCATATCTACTTCTTACATCGCTTAGATACTTATTTATACATTACAAAAAATCCTAAACATGGGTAAACCCATGGGCCGACATCCCATACTCGTTACATAAACCCTAAAAAGCCCCAAAATCCCACAAAATAGGTAAGATTCCATGATCTTAGCTCCTCCTGGGCGCTCCATCTTCAACCAACTTGTCGAAGTCCCAAAAATGGTCAAACATGACCAATGTTTCCTTAAAAATTGGTCAAGGGCCAACAGTGATAACAAGCCTCGCTTGAAATATTGTGAGGGGCCAATGTGAAAAGTTCTAATGTTGTCTAGATTTTCTGTATACCAGTAGCCTAGCTCTACTTTCATTTTTGTGCTTCTTTTTCTGCTTTACAGTAGTTTGACTTCGGCTTTCTGAGTTTGAACTTTTCTTGTTGTTGTTTTAATTTCTTCATTTTTACTTCTGTCATGATTTTGTTTCCTATCATCTTTTAGTTAATTTGGTTAAGATAAGATGTTGGATCAATTCTGCCACAGTGACGCTCCTGCAAAGCATTGTTAGTCAATAAAAATAAAGCTTACACAGATGTTATGATGTCTCCTTTGAAGGACCCTTGAAATTGTTATATATTTCCATTGTTTTCGTGTAAAAAATTGGTTATCTCCCACTTCTTCTTGCCATTTCTTCATCCGTTGAGATTTTAAGAGCAAGTCTAAAAACAATTCTCCTTAAAGTTAAGAGCAGATTCCGATCGAATGATTATGCATCTAGTGGTAAAAACCCCTCATACTTAACACTTTTCATGAATTATTCCCAAATTCCCGGTCATCTTTCCATTAAATCCGCTCACTTCCCCTTGTTGCATAATCTTCTTGGTTATATCTTCTTGACTTGTTGTTCTTGGTCTGAAACCATGAGTCCCAAGTTCTAAATCTGTTGAAAAAAAATTCCCCTGTGGAGTTGCCAGTTTGTTGACGATTAAAATTGCAATGAAGTTTTTCCCGCAAAGTGTTTCTAAAGCCTATTATTATAAACGCTAAATAATACTAGTAGGTGGGACCCCCTTGTATATTGGAGATCAGGTTTGGTTCTTTTTTTTGATGTTGTGCTACTGTTAGACACTGCTTACATGGTGATATAATCTTGGTTTATTGGTGATGGAGAAGGCATGTTCTGTGTTTCTATGTTTCTCTAAGCTCAAGTTTTTATTTTACAACGACCTATGTTATCCTTGTTATCACTGCTATCTGTTATTGGGATCTATTACTAGGAGACCTGCACAATAAACATGTTAGCAATAACATATACAAGCAATTGGAAAAAGGCAAAAGCAATATAAGAGCAAAGGGAAGGAACTAAACCATGCTATATACTACACTACATGAATCGATTTTTAATGGATTATTGTTATCCTAGATACTAAGTTAAAAGCTGTGTGATTTATTGAGTTATATAGTTGATATGCATTGGGATTATGTTATGGCATAAGTTGATATGGGTCGCGCTATTGGTTTTAATGGTTGATAGTTTCGATACATGGGTTAATTAATTGGGTTAATGGAAGCTTGTTGGCATGTACTAATGAATCAATTGATTGAGGGTGGAGGCGAAATTCATTTACTGCACGTCACCTTTACTCCTTCACTGGATGCCACCCTAATCGGGCTATTGTTCAACTTTGTTGTTGTGGTTATGCTCCGACTTCCTAGCAGAGAGGAGCCGCTCAACCAGTTCACGTTTTAAGGGGTTTTGATTACAGGTATGTCTTTTTTTTTCCATCCATGAGTCTGCTCTGTTTATGAACTGGATATTGTCTCAAATGTATGTGTTGTTCTTTCCTTAAGTGTGGCAACTATGTGAAATCGTGATTTTCTTTGGAATGAATCGTTGTTGGCTCTGCAAAAATGTTTTGAAGTCACAGTGTTATTCATCATTCTGAGCGTTAGCAGCCATAAGGCTCTCTCTCATCCTTGCTGGTTTTAGTTGGAGGGTTTTGTTTGGTCTTGAGTGGCTGGTTGTCTTCACGCATTTTGTATCACCATACCTAGGCTTTGGTTTTATGGGGTTTAATGGTTGGAAGTGCCTTGTGTCATTACGCATTGTTCGCTGGGGCATTGGGTTGTTTTTCACTACTATGGTCGCGCAGTGGGTTATGTTGCTTCTTCTTGGCCCTTTTTTCACCTCAGCGTTGTAGTTGGTTGAATGGAGAGCCACGAGGGTTATACCATGTGTGTGCTAAGTATCATTACCAGGCCAAAATGGAGCCTTGCTCCTCTGTTCATAGCCTCTCCTATCAAGGGATTCGTCACCCTGTCCACGAAGTAAATTGTGGTGTTCTCTGTGTGTATACTATTGGTTTCAGAGGTTTTCACCATTGAGAACAGTCGACTCTAGCCTCCCTGTGTTGGCCACAGAGCAGACCCTTAGCTCCTCAAGTCCGAGGGTTGTTAGAGAAGACCATTGTGGCCCATCGGGTTTACTATTGGTTGTTATAGATTGGTATGTATTGTCGACAGGGTTGATTACCAGCTCGCCTAGTTGATTATATGACAATGTTGTTGGTTTTGGTATCTAGTCATTGCATTTGTTATTATAATGTATAAGCTCTGCATGGTTAATTGGACAAATCAAATACACAATCGCTCTCCTTGTGTTTAAGTGAATTGATAACCCAACACTGTTCTTGATTGAGTAATTCACAACGTTGCTTCATGTCGATGCGTGGGTATGTGTGGCATTCCTACAACATGTTAGGTCGGGTTGTTGATTATTATGATAGTCCAAGTAACAGGCTCAACATTGAAATTGGTTGATTGAAGATTGGGGTTGATACACAATCACTGTCTTTTGCATTGAAGTTATTGGGATGTTAAACTCAGCATTAGTTACAATTGTTTAATGATGTTCCACGTGTGATGCATTCGTATGTGTGGTGTTCCTACACCGTGAGTAAATGGTCACTGTAACTATGTGTTTTTTTGGCTAGATGGTTATTGCAACCAAGATGACTATGGAAGTTCCATTCATTGTATAAGTATGGTTATTGAATTGTGTTGTCAAGGATGAGCCCGAGTTTTACACAGTATGGTTTTGATTGCAGTTTGATTGATTTGAGCAATTTTGTATGTTGTCTCCTTGTGTTGGATTGATGGCTCGACACGATAGGTTGAGTTAATGATACTGTGACTGTGTGTTTTAAAATTTTCAAAGGGGAATGTCTATTGTGGTGTTTATGGTATGGCTGCCCACTGTGTATGATATGGATATTTTTTGGGTTGCGCGCACTCAGAGAAAGTCACAGAGTTTTTAAACATGGCTTTGTTGCATTTCAATTATTTGTATTATGAGATCGAGCATGTTGTTGCTGCCTCGTTGTGTTAGATGGATAGCCCAAAATTTTGAATGTTTAGAGTCAAAGAAAAAGTGGTGATTGTTATCTGCATGTTTAAATAGCAAGTCAGGATCTTTGCAAGATAAATATGGATCATTGTGTTGACTGTCCACTATGAATGTTAAGTGAATATCATGCATTTTAACAGTGATAGGCACGGGTGTTGTGACAGTATAACCCCATTGCAATTTAATTATTAAATGAGTTGAAAGACATAATCGAGCACGATTTTTATGTCTGCATTTGATGATCGAAATAGTTGGCAGTGGTTGATCAGCAGAGTGGAAGTATTTGACTGTGTAGTCATTTGGAAATTGCTTAAATGTTAAATGGATAGATGAGAAAAGTAGAGCTCCTCTATAGGTGGTTGTGGAACACAAACTATCTTGTTTGATGGCACTGTGTTAAATATTTGATTACAGTGAGCAATTTGATGCACATAATTGTTTGAACTTTACATAGTAATTGTTTTGGGTCTCACTGGTCATTTGGTTGAGGTGTTTCCTTTTACAGAATGGTTTATGGATCACTTAATTAATTTTATGAAAAATAATCGCTCTCTTTCCCTACTATTATTTTGCTTTTCACTAATTACAACATCATTGCCTTCCCACATTCGTTTTTTACTCCCTATTCTAAAATTGATTACAGTGAAGGAGAATTCTGTATTGAAGCAGTTGGAAGTTACATTGTCTTGGTTGGATTACAATGAATGTTTTCTTTGGTTTGCATTAGAGTTGATTGTTGTTGTCTTTGAGCAGTAACCATGTTATTTCCCCCCCTCATTATATCATGTTTCACTCAATACAATCCCCTTGCATATCCAAAAACCCTTTGTTCACCCCCTGCTCATTGACAAACAATTTAACAATTTGTATGGATCAGATTGCATGAGTCTGATACGTTGCTGAGCCAGATCTATTTCATATTTTTAAAGAGTTGTCATGTATGGTTATTTAAAAGACTATTTTTTAATCAATCATGCATGTAGGAATGCGTTTTTTCAGCCGAGGTAGCCATGGCAGAGGCAACAGAGGGAGAGGTAATTGGAACAGAGGCCCAAGAAGGCCAAGGTTCTCCATACATTTTGACGACGACGCACAAGAGTTAGGCCAGTTGTTTCAGGCTGGATTTTTCAATTGGATTGGGAAAGGAGTGGTCCAACCTAGGCCTGAAAGGCCTCCCTTCCAAGTTCTGCAAGCCCTCGGTATTCATGTTCCCCCTCATGTCTCATTGCAACCCGAGGTTCCCGAAAATGAAGGATGGCAAGATATTGTCCACCCGACAGTCTCCCAACATCATGGTTGACCCAATTTGTCTTTGCCTCCTCTTCCGCCTAACAATTAGATTGTCTAAGATGCCCCTGACCACTCGCCAGTGCAGTCCTCCCATGCTAGCAAAATATTGAATACCGAGGCCCACCATGCCCCTGACAAAGGAAAAGCCATTGCTGCCCCTTCCTCGCCCTCTAATGGCTCTAAAAAATATGTGTCTTCTCGGATGGATTTCAGGGACGATTGTTCCCACGTGATCAATGAGATTAGGCCTAAAGGCTCAGAGCAACCAAAGGCAAATTCAGGAAAATTGAAGGGTGACAGCAACAATCAAGGGAAGATTGCATCTCAGAGTGGGAAATATTGTTTTTGAGTTGTTATGTTATTTATGGTTGATGACAGTTGAATTTAGAAATTTTGGACAACATGTTTTCTTTGGATATATGAGTAATATATATTTTTTGAAGATAATTTCAAATATTTTGAGATTAATTTTCAAATGTTAATATGGATGGGAGTCACAAGGAGGTGTGTTTTTCTTAATTAACTAGTATGTTATGATTGTTAAGAGCTAAAGGGAGTCACAAGGGGTCCCACCTACTAGTTATTATTTATTTATAACCCTTATTATGATTATTACTTCCCCCCTTAACTAAAAGTTGGTTGAGTCTTTTAATTAACTTAACTAATGAGTTGGTTCAACTACTTCAACCAATTCTAATTTGTTTAAAGGTAAAAGGAAAGGGAGGAACAAGAGGAGGATAGAAGGAGAAGCATACTAAGGTTTTCTCTTTGAATTTATGCTGAGATAGTTCAGTTTTCATTCATTCCTTAATTTATCACAAGCCTAATTATTTTTATGACAGCAGGGTCTTATTGTGGAAAACAAGATTCGAGGCTGAATTACATCATTCAAACACTTGTTTTTCAGAGGTGTTGATATAACTTTGATAGTATGTGTATACTTGTCTGTTCGTGAATTAGTTTTCATGACTGACAAAGGCTATTGTGCAGAGTCGAGTGGGCAACAATTTGTGGCAAGCTGATCCAACTTTTAGAGTTCAATTTTTCATTTTCTGTTTGAGGTCCTTTTGTATGTTCCGTCGGGGATGTCTAAGTTTGAATATGGTCCTAAATGTATGCATGAAATTTTGTAAAAGAATGCATCTTTGGTGTCTTTACTTTTGTCGTTACATTTATTTCAACGATTGTTGTATTCAGAAAATTACATAAAAAGTAAATTTCCAGCAAGATTTTTATTAATAATAGACTAGCATAAGCACCGGTAATTAATACTTGTGAGTTAGGATGTTATTTTTGTTGGCTATAAACTTAGGGTGAGATTCTCGTCTATTTTGATTTAGCCAAGCAGAATTTGAAAATGCTTGAGTACGATCAATTAATATCTTTTCCTCAACACACCAGAGTAAATCCCGAGGTTGGACACTTCAGGATATTTGGTTGTCCAGTATACTTTCATGTACCCCAGGAGAAGAGGACCAAGCTAGACCCTTCAGGCAGAAAGGGTACATTTTTGGGGTGTAGTGAATATTTGAAGGCATATTGGATATACATCCGTAGTTAGAGACAGATAGAGGTTATCATAGATGTCACCTTTGAGGAAGAGCTAGCCTTCCAAAGATCCAGAGAATCT
Organism: Picea mariana; assembly: GCA_032191745.1. NCBI lineage: Eukaryota > Viridiplantae > Streptophyta > Pinopsida > Pinales > Pinaceae > Picea > Picea mariana. The sequence goes on from JASDQU010502556.1 coordinate 19,038, forward strand.
CACATGGAGATTGATAGCGAGAAGAATGCAGAGACAATACCTTCTCCCCCTTCATCATTTAATAGGGAGACAATTATTGATCCAGTTGATCCTGTAGCTCCAGTTGATGTTCCTAAAGACATTACAATAGTCCATAAGAGGCCTACTTGAGCTTAACAGACTCTGAAGGAGGCAGAGGGACATGCAAATCCTCGTGGTACATTCCAATAGAGCAAGAGACCACAGATTTTTGAGCTATGTTTCAACTATGAGCCACATCATTTATATTGATCCTTCTTGTCATGGAGAAGTAGCAGGTCAATAGGTTTGGAAAGATGCCATGACAGAAGAGTATCAGTCCATCATAAATAATGATGTGTGGGATATTGTTCCGAGACTGGAAGGTAAGTCTGTGGTGACTTCCAAGTGGATCTATAAGATCAAACATGCAGTTGATGGAAGTGTCGAGAAGTATAAAGAAATATTTGTGGCTAGAGGATTCTCTTAAGTGGAGGGAATTGATTATGAGGAGACATTTTCTCATGTTTCCCGATACACTTCCATCCGTACGATCATTGCTCTAGCTGCATCCATGGGTTGGAAACTACATCAGATGGATGTAAATACTATTAGAAATAATAGGTGTGCTCATTTAACCATAGAAAATACAACAATATTATCACCCAACCATAGGCCGAAGCCACCCCCGAGCACCTTAACCTTGATAGAGAGAATAATTATGGAAGCAAACCCTAGATCCAAAAGCCAATCAAGGTAGTGTACCACTCTGCAGAGCTAATATACCAAGCAAAAAGTCCAAACCATAACCAAGAGAAGGTCCAAGGCTAAAACTGAAAATATTAGTTGCAGTTGTAGCTACTCTCCAAACTTGCGCACTTACTGAATTTCTGCATTTTTGAGCTATGTGTGTACAAATGATCTCTAGAATCTTGTATTTATACTGCTCTTTCTTAGTTGTCTGGGTCGACTTCTCTTTTTGGAGGCTAAAGACTCAATATTAATTATTTTCTTTAGCCGACTTGTCTTCTAGGATTATGTCCAAGGATTTAGGGTTTCTTCTTACTTTCCAGAATATTCTATTCTTTAAAGGGTTACACATGGAGGTTAATACCTCCCGCAACTACCATAATATCAACACTCCCTCCTAGCTAGGGAGGTATTAAAATCAATGGTATTGAGCACAAACATACCATTCAACTTGTAGCATCATCATAGCCACACATGATAGATCATGATCAAATCACAAGCACCATCATCACTATCAATATCATCTAATAGAATCAATTACATAATTTCTCAAATCCATAATCCATCTGAGTAATCAAGGACGATGCTAAATAAGTCAATCAATCCACAGAGTGATACAATAACTATTCTTCTAATATTGACATATGTCCTAGAAGAATAATTGTTCCAATAGATGCTGGAAGCCATTCCATGGGCTACACAAACTATTCTTCTAATCCAGACATACGTCCTAGAAGAATAATTATCCTAGACCATTTTCCGCCTAGAGAATATCTGGCCACCAACACACTAACTATCCATCTGGCTGGTAATCATTTCCAACACTGCTGATAGTATTCATGGAAATTAGAACAATGCCATTCAATACAACACAATTGTGTCTATCCATAGTAGTACACAACTACTATCTAGTGGTACACAACCGCACCAAGTAGCACACAACTATTTAACCAGTGACACATAGTCACAACCAGTGGAACACATTCACCACAGTGGCATACAATTATTATCCAGAGGCATACAGTCTCCACAGTAATCATATCATCCAATATCAACTTTCATAACAATATCATGATACAAACTGAGTCATCTGGGCCATTATTCCACTCCCATCTCTGAGATCTAGAAGAGCATATTCCCTTAGGAGTTAAAGCATCAACCATGGGCTATCTAGACTATTATTCTCAAGAATAGAACAATAATTGCCCCTGATTTCTGAGCCTGGACCATTCACCTAACTAGGCCATTACTCCGACACTAGTCATAGTGCAACCTGGAGAGAATGAGTCTGCCTAGGGAATGCATGTCCCTGATTGCCGAACCTGGACCATTCACCTAACTGGGCCTTTCCTATGGCACTAATCATAGCGCAACCTGGATAGAATGAGTCTGCCATACAGAATAATTGTTCGGACCATTTCCTAATGGAAATGACTGTCCTACACCAACCTCCAAAACAAACCATTGTTTAAAACTGCTCACAATTGTGAACTTCGAAATAATGGCTACCTGACGAGGCATACCATTATACTTTACCACTAATTAGAGTGATTTCCAAGAAGAATGATTGTCCTAGACCATTCCCCCACACTGGCCACAAGGGGAATTGATGTATATGGTACATCAACAATCTATCAGACCATTTT
>JASDQU010502556.1:27332-41183 GCA_032191745.1 Picea mariana
CAATTTATCACAAGCCTAATTATTTTTATGACAATAGGGTCTTATTGTGGACAACAAGATTCGGGGCTGAATTACATCATTCAGACACTTGTTTTTCAGAGGTGTTGATATAACTTTGATAGTATGTGTATACTTGTCTGTTCGTGAATTAGTTTTCATGAATGACAAAAGCTATTGTGCAGAGTCGAGTGGGAAACAATTTGTGGCAAGCTGATCCAACTTTTAGAGTTCAATTTTTCATTTTCTTTTTGAGGTCCTTTTGTATGTTCCGTCAGGGATGTCTAAGTTTGAATATGGTCCTAAATGTATGCATGAAATTTTGTAAAAGAATGCATCTTTGGTGTCTTTATTATCATCTTGGTGTCTTTACTTCTGTCGTTACATTTATTTCAACGATTGTTGTATTCAGAAAATTACATAAAAAGTAAATTTCCATAAAGATTTTTATTAATAATAGACTAGCATAAGCACTGGTAATTAATACTTGTGAGTTAGGATGTTATTTTTGTTGGCTATAAACTTAGGGTGATATTCCCGTCTATTTTGATTTAGCCAAGAAGAATTTGAAAATGCTTGAGTACGATCAATTAATATCTTTTCCTCAACACACCAGAGTAAATCCTGAGGTTGGACACTTCAAGATATTTGGTTGTCCAGTATACTTTCATGTACCCCAGGAGAAGAGGACCAAGCTAGACCCTTCAGGCATAAAGGGTACATTTTTGGGGTGTAGTGAATCTTTGAAGGCATATTGGATATACATCCCTGGTAGGAGACAGATAGAGGTTATCATAGATGTCACCTTTGAGGAAGAGCTAGCCTTCCAAAGATCCATAGAATCTCACATGGAGATTGATAGCGAGAAGAATGAAGAGACAATACCTTCTCCCCCTTCATAATTTAATAGGGAGACAATTATTGATCCAGTTGGTCCTGTAGCTCCAATTGATGTTCCTAAAGACATTACAATAGTCCATAAGAGGCCTACTTGAGCTTGAAAGACACTGAAGGAGGCAGAGGGACATGCAAATCCTCGTGGTACATTCCAAGAGAGTAAGAGACCACAGATTTTTGAGCTATGTTTCAACTATGAGCCACATCATATATATTGATCCTTCTTGTCATGGAGAAGAAGCAGGTCAATAGGTTTGAAAAGATTCCATGACAGAAGAGTATCAGTCCATCATGAATAATGATGTGTGGGATATTGTTCCGAGACTGGAAGGTAAGTCTGTGGTGACTTCCAAGTGGATCTATAAGATCAAACATGCAGTTGATGGAAGTGTCGAGAAGTATAAAGAAATATTTGTGGCTAGAGGATTCTCTTAGGTGGAGGGAATTGATTATGAGGAGACATTTTCTCATGTTTCCCGATACACTTCCATCCGTACGATCATTGCTCTAGCTGCATCCATGGGTTGGAAACTACATCAGATGGATGTAAATACTATTAGAAATAATAGGTGTGATCGTTTAACCATAGAAAATACAACAATATTGTCACCCAACCATAGGCCGAAGCCACCCCCGAGCACCTTAACCTTGATAGAGAGAATAATTCTAGAAGCAAACCCTAGATCCAAAAGCCAATCAAGGTAGCGTACCACTCTCCAGAGCTAATATACCAAGAAAAAAGTCCAAACCATAACCAAGAGAAGGTCCAAGGCTAAAACTGAAAATATTAGTTGCAGTTGTAGCTACTCTCCAAACTTGCGCACTTACTGAATTTCTACATTTTTGAGTTGTGTGTGTACAAATGAGCTTTAGAATATTGTATTTATACTGCTCTTTCTTAGTTGTCTGGGCCGACTTCTCTTTTTGGAGGCTAAAGACTCAATATTAATTATTTTATTTAGCCGACTTGTCTTCTAGGGTTATGTCCAAGGATTTAGGGTTTCTTCTTGCTTTCCAGAATATTCTATTCTTTAAGGGGTTACACATGGAGGTTAATACCTCCCGCAACTACCATAATATCAACACTCCCTCCTAGCTAGGGAGGTATTAAAAACAATGGTATTGAGCACAAACATACCATTCAACTTGTAGCATCATCATAGCCACACATGATAGATCATGATCAAATCACGAGCACCATCATCACTATCAATATCATCTAATAGAATCAATTACATAATTTCTCAAAGCCATAATCCATCTGAGTAATCAAGGACGATGCTAAATAAGTCAATCAATCCACATAGTGATACAATAACTATTCTTCTAATATTGACATATGTCCTAGAAGAATAATTGTTCCAATAGATGCTGGAAGCCATGCCATGGGCTACACAAACTATTCTTCTAATCCAGACATACGTCCTAGAAGAATAATTATCCTAGACCATTTTCTGCCTAGAGAATATCTGGCCACCAACACACTAACTATCCATCTGGCTGGTAATCATTTCCAACACTGCTGATAGTATTCATGGCAATTAGAACAATGCCATTCAATACAACACAATTGTGTATATCCATAGTAGTACACAACTACTATCTAGTGGTACACAACCACACCAAGTAGCACATGACTATTTAACCAGTGACACATAGTCACAACTAGTGGAACACATTCACCACAGTGGCATACAACTATTATCTAGAGGCATACAGTCTCCACAGTAATCATATCATCCAATATCAACCTGCATAACAATATCATGATACAAACTGAGTCATTTGGGCCATTCTTCCACTCCCATCTCTAAGATATAGAAGAGCATATTCCCTTAGGAGTTAAAGAATCAACCATGGGCTATCTAGACTATTATTCTCAAGAATAGAACAATAATTGCCCCTGATTTCTGAGCCTGGACCATTCACCTAACTAGGCCATTCCTCCGACACTAGTCATAGTGCAACCTGGAGAGAATGAGTCTGCCTAGGGAATGCATGTCCCTGATTTTTGAACCTGGACCATTCACCTAACTAGGCCTTTCCTCTGGCACTAATCATAGCGCAACCTGGATAGAATGAGTCTGCCATACAGAATGATTGTTTGAACCATTTCCTAATGGAAATGGATGTCCTACACCAACCTACAAAACAGACCATTGTTCGAAACTGCTCACAATTGTGAACTTCGAAAGAATGGTTGCCCGACGAGGCATACCATTATACTTTACCACTAATCAGAGTGATTTCCAAGAAGAATGATTGTCCTAGACCATTCCCCCACACTGGCCACAAGGGGAATTGATGTATATGGTACATCAACAATCTATCAGACCATTTTTATTACGAAAATGATTGTTCGATTTGGACCATTTTCCGAACTGGAAAATGCTTGTCCGTCAGAAATCTCAAACCCCTTTCTGAACTGAAAAGGAACTGCTCATCCTAGCCATTTTTCAAACTAAAAAATGATTGTCCATAAACCAATAACACATCATTGCTCCCTCCCAAATTGGGATTAATCTCTTCCTTTTTCAATAAGGAAGTCATCTCCACGAGCCCCAACTTGTTTCTTAAGTACACAAACTTTTCATCTTGGATAAAAGGCTTTACCAAAATATCTGCTATCTGCTCATCTGTAGAGATATATTGGAGAACCACTTCTCTTTTCTGGAATTCATCACAGAGAATATAATTCTTTATCTCAATGTACTTTGGTCTGTCATGGAACAATGGTTTTCTCTGAAGGCTTAATATAGCTCTGATCATTACAATATATCATGGTCGAGTTCAACACTTATGTTTCTTGCTAGCTCATGACATCATGGAAAAGATCAAATTGAAACATATCCAAGTATAACTTCTTCTGTCATCATGAGAGTTTGTCATGGATTAGCAATCCATCATCTCAAAATTATGAGTAACTATTATGATACACTATCTCTATTATAGAAAGGTTCACCACACTTCTGTTGTATATGAGATACTCTGCATCAGTTTATTTGAATCCATACAAGGTCTTCTTATATCTGCATACATGGGTCTCTTTTTGGTATAAGCTTCTTTCTCACTTGCTTTATTTGGGAAGAACAATCTTTTACATGTAAATTCCAATCCATGGATACTGGTGAGCTATCGTTATAGTTTTTCTCCCTCCTTCTGGAAGAACATCTGAATCTTGCAATGCTTCTTACATACAATGTTCTTTATCATAACTTCCATTTCTTCTACTTGATTTATTCTAGTGGGTTCAAACCAAGTTGGTAGTCTTGTGATTCTCGGTATAATAACTGGTTGTTCTGGCTTTTCTTTCTTTCTTGGAATCTTCATGTTCTTCCTCATGTCTCTCTTTAGATCTTGGGTCCATGGGTTCTTATATATTCCCTGAAGATTCCAACTTCTTCCTTTCATCATAGAATCATGGATGTAGATGAACAACCAATGATACTTTAAGGCTTCTTTTCGAAGAAGACTTCTTCTAGAGTCAAACTGAACACGTGTTTCTTATCATGGCTGCTACTTTCAATTGGAACATGGACATATACTTCATAATCCTCAATGGATCATATCATTTAGGATTATCTCCCTCATAATCCTTTCTTTATGCATGAATGCATGCTCTTCTTTAGGAATTTTGTAATCAACTCCCTCCATCTAAGAGAGTCCACGCTTTTGTTTGCATCCTTATTGCCTTCTGCAAAGTGTCACAAGTATTTTTCTAATTTCCTCTTGATTGTTGACTCCTTTCTGTTTTGACTTCTTCTGGGTCTCTTCAAGTTTGATTTTGATTTCAAATTATCTAGCAATTGTTACTTATATAATAGCTTCCATAGGAATTGTTACTAAGGGTTGTCAACGTACTTCATCTTTTCATGTGTATTGATTGACTTGTGGTCATTGTGATTGCAATCCTTATCTTTTTATTCTTCCATATGTATTGTTTCACTTGAACATATTATCTTCTAAGAAATAGATATGCAAGATATGTACATAAATTATGTAAACATGGCATGTAAAATAACTTCGAAGAATATTGTTACCTTGACTTGGAAGAAGAAGTTTGTTTTATCCTGCTTGGCCTTCTTTGAGGGTTACCTTTCTTCGACAACTGATGCTTTGTATATTTCCTTCCTTAAGCCAAACTTCCTCTTATTCATGAAATTCTTGAATTTTGTTGTGCAGTCTTGAACATCATATTTCTTTTGGGATTTTTATTTTGTGCTAATCCTTGATTCTTCTTGTGCACAACAAGTCCAAAGTTATTCAAATATGAGATACTCCTTTCTTGTGTTCATGCTTGCGGAAAATGCATCCCATGTCTTGGGAAGGTTGTTGAGTACTATATTTATTGGTTCCTTGAAATGATTTCTTCAATAGCTTGTAGTTGATCTTTTAACTGAGAGATTCTCACAAAGTATGATGTTATGCTTTCATCATCATTCATGTCACAAAGCTCATTCTTCAGATTTATTACTTGTCCCATGTTTTTGACTAAGAAGAGATTAGTTAGGGCATCGCACATCTTCTTAGATGAGTCAGGATGAGAGATGTAGGGTATCCAATGGTCTTTTACAGAGTCCACTATGATACTCATGGAATTGATGTCATTGTCCTCAAACTTCTCCATAACTGCAACGTTCTGAGGTTCCTTCTCTTTTCCTTCTTCAAACTGTGGTTCCACGATCTTTCCTTTCACGATATCCAACACTTTATTCTTGGCAAGGATAAGGTCAATCTTTGTATTCCATGCTTTGAAGTTAGAAGCCCCTTCTAACTTGTTTACTGACTTCATAGAGTAAGTCATGACTTCTTTGACTTGGTCAACCTTTGACTTTGAACAAAAACTCAAACTTGACGTCTTAGCTTGTTGAGAATACCAGGAGGTGCGCTAGGTTAGGGCGCACTAGGATATCTAGAAATTAGGTCAATCTCTTCACTTGAGGTGCCTCAACATGAGGATTAGGGTTTTATTACAGCAACAAAAACTTTGACTGCAACTACAATTGTAACTGAGAAAATCCTCCCAATCTATCTTTGAGTGGTTAGACTATCCGAAGATAGTGTGGGCCCATAACCTGTTAGAAATAATAGGTGTGCTCATTTAACCATAGAAAATATAGAAATATTGTCACCCAACCATAGGCAGAAGGCACCCCCGAGCACCTTAACCTTGACAGAGAGAATAATTCCAAAAGCAAACCCTAGATCCAAAAGCCAATCAAGGTAGCGTACCACTCTCCAGAGCTAGCATACCAAAAAAATTCCAAACCATAACCAAGAGAAGGTCCAAGCCTAAAACCGAAAATACTAGTTGTAGTAGCTGCAATTGAAGCTACTCTCCAAACTTGCGCACTTACTGAATTTCTGCAGTTTCGAGCTCTGTGTGTACAAATGAGCTCTGACATCCTGTATTTATACTGCTCTTTCTTAGCTATCTGGGCCAATTTCTCTTTCTGGAGGCTAAAGACTCAATATTAATTATTTTCTTTAGTCGACTTGTCTTCTAGGGTTATGTCCAAGGCTTTAGGGTTTCTTCTTTCTTTCCAGAATATTATATTCTTGTTAGGGTTACACATGGAGGTTAATACCTCCCGCAGCTACCATAATATCAACAAAGACATCCTTTCTCAATGGTGAGATTGAGGAAGAAGTTTACATTGAGAAGCCAGATGGATTTGTGATACATGAGAAGAAGTCCCATGTGTGCAGGTTGAAGAAAGTCATGTATGGACTAAAGCAGGCTCCTCGTGCTTGGTGCAAGAAGATTGATGGATACTTGATGAGCTTGGGCTTCATCAAGAGTTTTTTTGATCCCAACCTATACTATTACATTATTGGTGATGAGTGCTTGATTTTGGTACTGTACGTTGATGACCTATTCCTCTCTGATTCAGAAAGTCTTATTGCAGAATGCAAGCGTGCATTGACTTCTGAATATTAGATGAAGGACCTTGGTATGATGCACTACTTGGGACTATAAGTATAGCAGAGGACTGATGAGATTTTCATGAGTCAAGGAAAATATACAGTAGAGATGATGAAGAAATTTGGTATGATAGACTGCAAATCCATGCCTACACCGATGGTGATGGATCTGAAGAAAATAAACAAGTCTTCTAATGATTCAGGCGAGATTGATCCACATCTTTACTGACAACTAATTGGACCATTGATGTATCTGGTTAACACTAGACCTGATATATTCTATGCAGTGAATGTACTAAGTTAGTTTATGAGTCATCCGAGATAGACTCACTTGATAGGAGCGAAGCATGTGTTGAGATATCTACAAGGCACAGTTGGATATGGCCTGAGAAATGCCTTCGGTGTAGACATGAGATTGCAGGGATATGCCAATGCAGATTGGGCATGGAGCACAGTGGACCGAAAGAGCACATTCAATTGTTGTTTTACTTTGGTGTCTGCCATGGTTTCCTGGTGCAGGAGGAAATAGAGCTATGTGGCTTTGAGTACCGCAGAAGCAGAGTATATTGCATTGTGTGTAGCAGTCGGCAAAGCAGTGTGGCTTCGCAATCTCTTTGCAGATTTATTTGGTCATTAGATGGATTCTACTATTATCCATTGTGATAACCAGAGATATGAAAAGCTCTCCGAGAATCTCGTGTTTCACGATAAATCGAAACATTGAGATCAAATACCATTATATCAGAGATATGGTGCAGAGGAAATCAGTACATGTGCAATACCTTTCTACACACGAGCATATTGCAAATGTCTTTACCAAACCGCTTGCCAGGACGAAGTTCAAGTACTTTCGTGAGAGAATTGGCTTGGTGGAGAATGTCTTCCTAGCTGAGAGGGAGTGTTGATGATTGCACCATCGTGTGACATTCTCCAGGTCGTTCTCCTTTGGATTGAGTTGAAACAATATGTGTGAGAGAGCCCATGTGTTGGGTGTGCCCATGTGATGGGTGTACGTCAGACTCTGAACTAAGTCGTAATTATTATCGCACAATTTGTACTTTCCCAAAAGCCAAGGCAAGTGAACACTAAATTGACGTAACATGAGGTTGTCATATCATTGTCACCTAAACAAGACACCTCTTTCTCTTTAGGAGTAGTACCCCAAGGGAGACATCCCCAATGACCTGGGGGTTTTATAAGGCTAAGGTAAGAGTATCAAGAAAGTCCAATGCCTCTCACGGGTCACTCTGATCAAAGTTCCAATTTTTTTAATGAGATGAAGCAAAGTAATATTTGAGTGTGCCTCCCAAGAACAAGACAACAAGAAAAATATTGCTTGCGAGTACCATGTGATGTTAGTGCTTCATACAACCATAGACTTTGATAAAAATAACAAACTGATATAAAAGATGAACATAAGTATTTATAACAACAATGTATATATAGCAATAGCTTCACAATTATGCCTCAATAAAGCTTAAAAAATGACCATAAATGATAACATAAACTTGACAAAATGCTAATAATTGTCAGAAGCAATGATGGAAATGTATAATCAGCTTTAAAACTTGCTTTTGGAATGAATTTGTTGTTTTTATAGATGGTTGTAGAAATATTTTGAAACAACAACAAATTAGTTATTAGGTTAGTCTAATCTAAAGTTAGAAGTAGTTAGTAAAGGTCTTAAAGTAGATGGTTTAAGAGTTGTTTTAGTCAATCAATCACTTGCAAGGTATGAACTAGTGTCTTTTAGGGTAAATGGAGTCAATATTGCAGTGGAAATTCTTAGAGGGAAACAACAAATGATAATAGGTGAGCTAAAGGAAAAGGGAGGATGACTAAGGTGTTAGTAACCTAAGGCATCAATATCCAAAACCCTAGAAGGAAAATATGTTAGGAAGTAGGTAACCCTAGGCCCTAGCGATTTCCTTCTTCTTTAGGTAAATCTTGAAATAAATGTATGAAGCAATGATGCTAGAGTGATACTAATGTTGGGCTCTAGTATATCCTTCAAGGGAGGTGTCTTCTAGCAAAATCAAGTAGGTGAAGAGTTATAAAGAAAATGACAATAACATGTGCTTTTCTCCCAGGGTTTCACACTAGCAAATTCATAATCTTATAAATGAACAAGTAAATGCACCATAACCATTCAAAATAAAGAAGGATTGTAGATTTCTACTTACTTCATCAAGAATAATCTAGCCACAAACCCTAGTTGAAGACCTTCCACCATGAAAATGCAAAAATACACCAAGATAAGCTTCCTCCAAGAGTTGTGCACCACTTATTTCAGCCAATAAGCCTTAAAAGCGGCCGAATTTCAGACCTCACACTTGTGTGAGTGAAAGATGATGAAAAATACAAGAGATTTATCTCTTATTTATACAATAATCATGACCTTTAATTACAAATTAGGTCAAAAAAGGATGACATGGCCAATTTACATCAAAAATCTAGTTTTTACATAAAATTAAAGAATTAAACCCTAAAATGTGCAGAAGTGGTGATGCCATGCCCTCCTAGGGTGACGTTGGGCCTCATAGGTGGGACATTAGGCTCCAGATGATGCCACATGTTCCACTTGACACACAATTGTCTTCAACATGTCCATCTAACATTGGATGACATCATGGGCCTCCCAAGGCCAACGTTTAGGGGGGAGAGAAAAATCCCCCTAGGTCCAGGCCTGCCAAGGTGTCTGTAATGTCCCTCACCTCTTGATGAAGAGGTTTGGAGAGACTTAGTAGTATAGCCATCCCCACTAGACTATAGTCTTATGCATCAGGGGGACTGTGATGAACCAAGCTGGTTCACTATGTAAATATCCAATATAAATAGGACAGTACGCAATAATCTATTTAAGAATAGTAAATATATTTAATAATAATTGTATAAGAATATGATATGAATGAGATGATTCTTACAATGAAGAATGAGGGATTTCTTATATACCCACGTAGGGGTGCCCTTTACCAATAGTCATGTTCTTGAGACATGTTCTTTCATTATTAATAATTATTATTTAATCATGATCTTACTAATATCTATTTTATATGTATATTTATGTTCATAACATTGCCTTCCCCTTAAAAGTGATTTGTCCTCAAAGCATATTAATGAAAGGCTTGATGAATTTTTCTTTGACTTGTAATGTCATGTCATCCACCGTTCTGGGAACTGTCATAGTTGACGATACCAAATGATATGAATGACGGAGAGCTGAGTAGAATCGTCGAATTATGAAAGAGCATGCCCACCCTAGTTCAATCTTCTACGAAACTAGGTGTTTATAGGGTTCTCGTTTTGGATAATATTGATATTATAACTGGTTAATATATCTCCTCTTATGATTTGCATGTTGAGATGGAATTTTTATAACATGATTTCCCCTTATCATACTTGTAGAATTTTCTTCTTTTGACTTTAATATATGGTTTTCTTCATGCGCCAATATTGCCTTGTTAATGGTTTGATTTTGATAGTAAGTTTATTTGGAGCTTCCATCGTTTGTACTTTGACATCTGACGTTGTCCTTTTTCTAGTTGATTTTGTAATTTCTTAAGCAGTACTTTCTTTATGACCTAATTTGTCGATATCTTTAATGTATCGATTTTCAAGTTTCTCTTCTTTCAACTTCCTGATTTGTTTTAGTAACAACTGATTAAGGTGCTTCAAACGAGAATTTTCTTATTCTTTCTCTGTGAGTTTTTTCTTCAATTGTTTTTCGAGATCCTCCTTTCCTTGTTCTATTTTTTTTTCCATATAACATTGTAACCTTAGCCTTCTTGATTTGGCCAAGTAATTTTTTTTTGTGGTCTTTTAAGTGGTAAATTTCTTTGTTTTTTTATGTGATAACTTCATCAAATTATTTCTGCGTCCTTTGCATTGCTTTTTTATTTTCTTGAAGTATTACTTCTGATATATTGTTAAAGTCTTCTCGTGTTACTGAATCTAGCTCCAATGTAGTGTCTTGTAATGTTATCATTTTCTCCTTATATGGGAATGTCACAAATTCTTTCTCCATGTTTAAGATGAAGGTACCTAGACATTTAAACCAGGGTAACCTGATGATGATGTCAATTTCTTCTTGATACATAGTTGTAACATAGAATTGATATATATACTCATATTCATTAATTGTCACTTGTAACCCCTTAATTTGAAAATAATCTTCTTTTCCAATTATATTTGGTTCTGGAATTAATAATTGATTTGCCAAATCAATATTCATGTAATTAGCATTATAATCAAAGCAAATAACAATGTTAACCTTTGTTCCCTGAATATTCCCATTTAATGTCGAAAACTCGTAACCTACGATCGAACAACCTTCATAAGTAAATCTTCCTTTTGTCATTTTCAAATTGTCCATACTGACTTTCATCAATATTTTACGATGATTGATTTCTTGATTATGAAGCTCATATACCTTTATATTAAAACTTTCAATGACTTATTTGAAAATAAAGAGTTCCTTTTACTCCTTTCTTGTTGTTTCTTCAAGGCTTAAATAACCTTTTTTTATGGTCTATGGTGGATTTTGAAAAATAATAATATTGTTCTCCTTTTTTATAACTTAATATGAAAAAAACATTTTAACACCAATTGGAATATTCCTTTAATAGCTTGAATGCAAATTATTAATTCCCTTTAACTTTAATCACTTTTTCCTTTAACTTTAATCACTTTTTCCTTTAAAGTATCTCCCTTTTTAATATATGTATCTCCTTCTTCTTTTTCTTTTTTTTTAATAAAAAGTAAGTTACCTCCATTTTTTTAATGTATGCATTTATCTTTTATTCTATTATAAAAAGTAGGTTATCTCCTTCCTTAATATATGTATCTTTTTGTTTTTTAATATACCTTATAAAGGTAGGTGATATTCACTCAGTTACCCCTTTTTGTTTCTTTATATTAAACTTTGATATAACGTGGGATTTTTTTATAACTCATTTTTTTAACCTTATAACTTATCCCTTCGTGTATGATTCTTAATACATTGACGTGCATTTCAGAAATTGTGTATTAATAATTATCCATTTATCTTGAGCTTTAAATATCACCTTAAAACTGGTAGATATTTTTGGTAGATATTTCCATCGTAGTTAACTTATGTAGTAATTAAAATTGTCGTTAATTTTTTAGCGAAGTGAACAACAACTATAGGACACGAGTTTTCTGCCTAGGTGGAGGTGGGTATCTCGATAGAGGGTTGTAATTTTTCCTTTATTGAAACATCTGCCCATACTGTTGAAAAAATTAATTTTCCTTAAGTTGCTTTGTCGCAATCATGTTTGCAAACACCAAAGCACAATCGACATAAAAATATTCTTACAAGTTTAAGAATGGATATGGTGCAACAACGACGAGTGCAACCAGTTCTCCTATGTAAGGGTCGCGCTAATTAGATATGACGACTCTGGATGCAGATTTACGATCAATACCACTATTGGGTGAGTGACAAGGTCAACTCCGATGTAATTCAACTTGATGTGACTTGAAACTTGCTTCCTTAATGCCTCATGATTTATTTTTTCACAATAGATTATTTCACTTTTTCTTTGGTTTTTATGTGATGAATTTGATTACTATTTATGTTATTTTTTTATTTGTTTTCTATGCTTAAAAATATTGGCAGCGAACTGATATATTTTTTGAATTTGCAGTGAAAGGATCTAATTCTCAACAACAATTTCTGATTTTTTTCTCTTATTCGGAATCTATGGAATATCTGATTTTTTTGGTGGCCCAGGATCAGGTTGTGGTCAAAGACCAAGGACTCAGAGAAACTCTAAAACGATGGGGTTGGCCAAAGGCCGGACCGAGACGAAGCTCTGATACCACTATGGTAAACCAAACTGGTTCACTATGTAAATATCCAATATAAATAGGACAATACACAATAATCCATTTAAGGATAGTGAATATATTTAATAATAATTGTAAAAGAATATGATATGAATGAGATGATTCTTACAATGAATAATGAGGGCTTGCTTATATACCCATGCAGGGGTGTATTTTACGAATAGTCATGTCCTTGAGACATTTCCTTTCATTATTAATAATTATTATTTAATCATGATCTTACTAATATCTATTTTATATGTATATTTATGTTCATAAGAAGGACAAAGTCAACTAGAAGTCACTTTCTAAGCACAATGTTATATTACTAAGTTGACTTTGTGTGAAAAAGGGTAACTCAACGAAAGAAAAGAAAAGGTGGACTAAAGCTACGAGTTAACCCTAGGGGTTAACTAACTCAACATAAGAATACACTGGAAGTGTAAAAGAAAGGAAGGGTGCACTTCTAAGGCATTCTGGATTAGAACCCCCCTGGACTAAAACACTAGAGATCAACTCGGTGGTGAAAGATCCCACCTTTTTTTATCCAAGCTTGGTCCCAGAGGTTTAACAATCCTCTCACACCATTTTATAGTGTTACAAAGGTCGTATCTATGGACAGGGGCATACTAGTGCACAACCTAAGGGGGTTTCCAGCAGGAGGGCGCACCACCTTGTGAAGATCAGTTCGATCTGAAATAAGGAGGAAGATTATGGGCAAAGGAACATCTGGGTTTTCTTCATATGGTCCAGGGCATCATTTCTATCCCATTCAGGAGGAGGTTTTCCCAGTAGATTATTTCCTAGAGCTTGGAACGAGTTGGAGAAGAGAGGGGCTCACTGTAGAAGGAGGTTTTCATCATTTGGTGGCCCAGATATTTATAGATCATCTTGAGACTTCACTAGTGGGATTGTATTGGCCCGATATATTATTCTGGTGATTTTTGCAGTAGTTGGAGGCATCTAGAGGTGAGGCCGAAATATTGAAGATTCAGTCAACTAGGGGGACACAAACCAATTGAGGATTTGCTCATTTGGAGAGCCAGAACTTCACCCTTTAGTTTGATACTTTGTTAGGGGAGTTATAGTAGCCCAATATACATTCTGGGGGAGTTTTGAGGCATTTGGATGACAAGAAGAGGAGGAATGAAACCTAGGGTGTCTACATCTACCAAGACAATGCAC
>JASDQU010502556.1:41203-51962 GCA_032191745.1 Picea mariana
GTAGGTGAAGAGTTATAAAGAAAATGACAATAACATGTGCTTTTCTCCCAGGGTTTCACACTAGCAAATTCATAATCTTATAAATGAACAAGTAAATGCACCATAACCATTCAAAATAAAGAAGGATTGTAGATTTCTACTTACTTCATCAAGAATAATCTAGCCACAAACCCTATTTGAAGACTTTCCACCATGAAAATGCAAAATTACACCAAGATAAGCTTCCTCCAAGAGTTGTGCACCACTTATTTCAGCCAATAAGCCTTAAAAGCGGCCGAATTTCAGACCTCACACTTGTGTGAGTGAAATATGATGAAAAATACAAGAGATTTATCTCTTATTTATACAATAATCATGACCTTTAATTACAAATTAGGTCAAAAAAGGATGACATGGCCAATTTACATCAAAAATCCAATTTTTACATAAAATTAAAGAATTAAACCCTAAAATGTGCAGAAGTGGTGATGCCATGCCCTCCTAGGGTGACGTTGGGCCTCATAGGTGGGACATTAGGCTCCAGATGATGCCACATGTTCCACTTGACACACAATTGTCTTCAACATGTCCATCTAACATTGGGTGACATCATGGGCCTCCCAAGGCCAACGTTTAGGGGGGAGAGCAAAATCCCCCTAGGTCCAAGCCTGCCAAGGTGTCTGTAATGTCCCTCACCTCTTGATGAAGAGGTTTGGAGAGACTCAGTAGTATATCCATCCCCACTAGACTATAGTCTCATGCATCAGGGGGGCTGTGGTGAACCAAGCTGGTTCACTATGTAAATATCCAATATAAATAGGACAGTACGCAATAATCCATTTAAGAATAGTAAATATATTTAATAATAATTGTATAAGAATATGATATGAATGAGATGATTCTTACAATGAAGAATGAGGGATTTCTTATATACCCACGTAGGGGTGCCCTTTACCAATAGTCATGTCCTTGAGACATGTTCTTTCATTATTAATAATTATTATTTAATCATGATCTTACTAATATCTATTTTATATGTATATTTATGTTCATAACATTGCCTTCCCCTTAAAAGTTATTTGTCCTCAAAGCATATTAATGAAAGGCTTGATGAATTTTTCTTTGACTTGTAATGTCATGTCATCCACCGTTCTGGGAACTGTTGTAATTGACGATACCAAATGATATGAGTGACGAAGAGCTGAGTAGAATCGTTGAATTATGAAAGAGCCTGCCCACCCTAGTTCAATCTTCTGCGAAACTAGGTGTTTATAGGGTTCTCGTTTTGGATAATATTAATATTATAACTGGTTAATATATCTCCTCTTATGATTTGCATGTTGAGAGGGAATTTTTATAACATGATTTCCCCTTATCATACTTGTAGAATTTTCTTCTTTTGACTTTAATATATGGTTTTCTTCATGCGCCAATATTGCCTTGTTAATGGTTGGATTTTGATAGTAAGTTTATTTGGAGCTTCCATTGTTTGTACTTTGACATCTGACGTTGTCCTTTTTCTAGTTGATTTTGTAATTTCTTAAGCAGTACTTTCTTCATGACCTAATTTGTCGATATCTTTAATGTATGGATTTTCAAGTTTCTCTTCTTTCAACTTTCTGATTTGTTTTAGTAACAACTGATTAAGGTGCTTCAAACGAGAATTTTCTTATTCTTTCTCTATGAGTTTCTTCTTCAATTCTTTTTCGAGATCCTCCTTTCCTTGTTCTATTTTTTTTCCATATAACATTGTAACCTTAGCCTTCTTGATTTGGCTGAGTAAATTTTTTTTTGTGGTCTTTTAAGTGGTAAATTTCTTTGTTTTTTTATGTGATAACTTCATCAAATTCTTTTTGCGTCCTTTGCATTGCTTTTTTATTTTCTTGAAGTATTACTTCTGATATATTGTTAAAGTCTTCTCGTGTTACTGAATCTAGCTCCAATGTAGTGTCTTGTAATGTTATCATTTTCTCCTTATATGGGAATGTCACAAATTCTTTCTCCATGTTTAAGATGAAGGTACCTAGACTTTTAAACCAGGGTAACCCGATGATGATGTCAATTTCTTCTTGATACATAGTTGTAACATAGAATTGAGATATATACTCATATTCATTAATTGTCACTTGTAACTCCTTAATTTGAAAATAATCTTCTTTTCCAATTATATTTGGTTCTGGAATTAATAATTGATTTGCCAAATCAATATTCATGTAATTATCATTATAATCAAAGCAAATAACAATGTTAACCTTTGTTCCCTGAATATTCCCATTTAATGTCGAAAAATCGTAACCTATGATCGAACAACCTTCATAAGTAAATCTTCCTTTCGTCATTTTAAAATTGTCCATACTGACTTTCATCAATATTTTACGATGATTGATTTCTTGATTATAAAGCTCATATACCTTTATATTAAAACTTTTCAATGACTTATTTGAAAATAAAGAGTTCCTTTTACTCCTTTCTTGTTGTTTCTTCAAAGGTTAAATAACCTCTTTTTATGGTCTATGGTGGACTTTGAAAAATAATAATATTGTTCTCCTTTTTTATAACTTAATATTAAAAAAACATTTTAACACCAATTGGAATATTCCTTTAATGGCTTGAATGCAAATTATTAATTCCCTTTAACTTTAATCACTTTTTCCTTTAAAGTATCTCCCTTTTTAATATATGTATCTCCTTTTTTTATACTTTATAAAAAGTAAGTTACCTCCATTTTTTTTAATGTATGTATTTATCTTTTATTCTATTATAAAAAGTAGGTTATCTCCTTCCTTAATATATGTATCTTTTTGTTTTTTAATATACCTTATAAAAGGTAGGTGATATTCACTTAGTTATCCCTTTTTGTTTCTTTATATTAAACTTTGATATAACGTGGGATTTTTTTATAACTCATTTTTTTAATCTTATAACTGACCCCTTTGTGTATGATTCTTAATACATTGACGTGCATTTCAGAAATTGTGTATTAATAATTATCCATTTATCTTGAGCTTTAAATATCACCTTAAAACTGGTAGATATTTCTGGTAGATATTTCCATCGTAGTTAACTTATGTAGTAATTAAAATTGTCGTTAATTTTTTAGAGAAGTGAACAACTATAGGACGCGAATTTTCTGCCTAGGTGGAGGTGGGTATCTCGATAGAGGGTTGTAATTTTTCCTTTATTGCAATGTCTACCCATACTGTTGAAAAAAAATAATTTTCCTTAAGTGGCTTTGTCGCAATCATGTTTGCAAACATGAAAGCACAATCGACATAAAAATATTCTTACAAGTTTAAGAATGGATATGGTGCAACAACGACGAGTGCAACCAGTTCTCCTATGTAAGGGTCGTGCTAATTAGATATGACGACTCTGGATGCAGATTTATGATCAATACTACTATTGGGTCAGTGACAAGGTCAACTCCGATGTAATTCAACTTGATGTGACTTGAAACTTGCTTCCTTAATGCCTCATGATTTATTTTTTCACAATAGATTATTTCACTTCTTCTTTGGTTTTTATGTGATGAATTTGATTACTATTTATGTTATTTTTTTATTTGTTTTCTATGCTTAAAAATATTGGCAGCGAACTGATATATATTTTTTGAATTTGCAGTGAAAGGATCTAATTCTCAACAACAATTTCTGATTTTTTTCTCTTATTCGGAATCTATGGAATATCTGATTTTTTTGGTGGCCAAGGATCAGGTTGTGGTCAAAGACCAAGGACTCAGAGAAACTCTAAAACGATGGGGTTGGCCAAAGGCCGGACCGAGACGAAGCTCTGATACCACTATGGTGAACCAAACTGGTTCACTATGTAAATATCCAATATAAATAGGACAATACACAATAATCCATTTAAGGATAGTGAATATATTTAATAATAATTGTAAAAGAATATGATATGAATGAGATGATTCTTACAATGAATAATGAGGGCTTGCTTATATACCCATGCAGGGGTGTATTTTACGAATAGTCATGTCCTTGAGACATTTCCTTTCATTATTAATAATTATTATTTAATCATGATCTTACTAATATCTATTTTATATGTATATTTATGTTCATAAGAAGGACAAAGTCAACTAGAAGTCACTTTCTAAGCACAATGTTATATTACTGAGTTGACTTTGTGTGAAAAAGGGTAACTCAACGAAAGAAAAGAAAAGGTGGACTAAAGCTAGGAGTTAACCCTAAGGGTTAACTAACTCAACAGAAGAATACACTGGAAGTGTAAAAGAAAGGAAGGGTGCACTTCTAAGGCATTCTGGATTAGAACCCCCCTGGACTAAAACACTAGAGATCAACTTGGTGGTGAAAGATCCCACCTTTTTTTATCCAAGCTTGGTCCCAGAGGTTTAACAATCCTCTCACACCATTTTATAGTGTTACAGAGGTCGTATCTATGGACAGGGGCATACTAGTGCACAACCTAAGGGGGTTTCCAGCAGGAGGGCGCACCACCTTGTGAAGATCAGTTCGATCTGAAATAAGGAGGAAGATTATGGGCAAAGGAACATCTGGGTTTTCTTCATATGGTCCAGGGCATCATTTCTAKCCCATTCAGGAGGAGGTTTTCCCAGTAGATTATTTCCTAGAGCTTGGAACGAGTTGGAGAAGAGAGGGGCTCACTGTAGAAGGAGGTTTTCATCATTTGGTGGCCCAGATATTTATAGATCATCTTGAGACTTCACTAGTGGGATTGTATTGGCCCGATATATTATTCTGGTGATTTTTGCAGTAGTTGGAGGCATCTAGAGGTGAGGCCGAAATATTGAAGATTCAGTCAACTAGGGGGACRCAAACCAATTGAGGATTTGCTCATTTGGAGAGCCAGAACTTCACCCTTTAGTTTGATACTTTGTTAGGGGAGTTATAGTAGCCCAATATACATTCTGGGGGAGTTTTGAGGCATTTGGATGACAAGAAGAGGAGGAATGAAACCTAGGGTGTCTACATCTACCAAGACAATGCACAACTCAGCTAGTTTGGAGGGTTTGGCACTGGAGTGGACCAGAGTTCCTTCTCATCAGTCTTATTTTGCAGCTATTGGCCTTTGGAGGCTTGTATCTTCTCTTCATAATGCCCGTGGAAGGATATTATCATTTGTATTGGCTATTATTGTAACAATTGTCATCCCATTTTTTATATTATTGGTGTTTTCTTCCAGATCTTTAGATCTCTTGTTACATGATCTATATACTATCTAAATAAAGGTCAAATATGATATTATTGGATCTATATTGGTGTTCCTTATTGTATATTGTCTTTGTTTATGATATATTCTTCAGATCTTTACTTTATATTATGATGATTATAGAAATGAACCCTAATGCACAACTCCATGAGTAAAATGCAAACACATAACCAAACACAAACAAACAGTGAGCAATTAGTGTTCCAAGCAAAAAAATTGGCTTGGGAACATTACAGTGGTATTAGAGCATTGATCCTCCTAGCTAGTGGGGATTAGTGCATGCAAAATTTCAGTGGCATCTACATGGGTAGACACAGGAAGCAGACACGTGAAATAGAGGCAGAGATGGAGGGTTCAGGTGAGGACAATGAACCACACGTTCTAGCATGTTTTGCAAAGGAGTTACAACACTCCATAAATTAGACAGAAAGTGCACTTGTGCACCATCTACAGGAGAACCAGGAAGCAATGCATAGGGGACATTTTGAAATGAGGGAGACCCTGGAAAGAGTAAATGCCAACCAGGAGAAGATTGTGCAACTCCTATTACATATGACCCATGCAGGAAAGGGACCAAAAATTTATGCAAACATGGAAKCCRRYGGGTCTCATGGGGGAAATAGACCTCATCAGGAGCATATCCCTCACTATCACACTGAGGGACAGAGTTATGGAGGTGGAGATCCTCAGGGGCCAACACACAATAGGGCCACCCCTAGACCCTACCTACCCACATTCTTGGATAACCAACCACAACRCAACTATGAGGATGAAATTGAGGACAACTTTGAGCAATGTGTYAGGGAATATCACACATTGAGTGCAGAGTTTCATAGGCAAGTCACGTTGGATCAGTATTGTGGAATCAAGTTCAAGGGTAAGCCTAAACAGTATCAAAGGCCTAACTATGAATTGGAGCACAGGGTAGGCAAGATGAAAATCCCCTACTTTGATGGATCTTCCAAGGTGACTATGCAAGCATGGATGCATAAACTTGATACCTATCTACAACTGAACCCCATGAGAGAGATGGATGCCATTAAGTTTTCCACCATGTACTTGGAGGGAAAGGCTCATGATTGGTGGTACCATGGGTTGACTACACTGGGTCACAATCATATCACATCTTATACATAATTTACACAAAGGATCATTGATAGGTTTGACTAGGGGGATCCAGAGCTACCTTTTAGGGAAATCACCGAGCTTAGACAAACAGGATCACCAAAGGTATACATAGAAGAGTTTCAGAGGATAGCAGTTATGGTGCAGGATGTGTCTCAAGCGAGACTTATGATTCTCTTCACAAAGGGGTTGATGGAGCCCTTAAGGGGTTGGGTCAAGGATTTTAATCCTGCCAACTTGCATCATGTGATATGGAATACTAGGGACTTGGGATCAACAAAAAAGACGATTTACCCCTAGACCTCCTCTAAACCAAGGGGGTAGAGACCAAAGACCTCCTATGAACCAAGGAGGGAGAGACCAAAGGGGGTTTGACCGAGGAATAGGTAGAATGGATGAGACCACTAGGAGAGAATTAAGAAGGAAGCAATTGTTCTTCACCTGCAAAGAGCCTTGGGATCCAACAAACAAATGCATGGGTAAGGGAAAAGCTCATTGTTATCCCCTAGCCTAGGGATAACTAAGGAGATTATGTCTCGAGGACCACAGGTCCTAGACATGGAGTACCGAGAGCCATATTGACTTGAGCTTGGCCCTGGAGGTCCCATATTTCTTCTTCAGTGCCTCCATCCTATTAGCAACAACAAAATCCATCCCATCGGCATGGTCCTTCAGCAACAATGGGTCTTTCTCCATGAGGTAATGAGTCAGGGTATCCTGGTATGTGTCACTTTGATTATCAAAACATTTGAATATGTGCATTTAATTATTTTTTCTTCATGACGTGTGCTTGGAATTTATGCCTTTCCACTTGTCTATACATGGGGGGGTGACATAATTCCCTAGCAAGTTGGTTCCCTTAGGTTTGATTTTCCATCGGGTGGGTCCATTCCCACCACACTTTTCACTTTCCATCATCTTCTCTCTCATCCATCCCCTGCATTGGTTCAGGCATTGGGTTTTCCAAGCTAGCAAAGGGTTGTACCTTTCCTTGTGGGAAGAAGGGGCTAAAGGCCTAGAGGGTAAAAGTAGCTGGAAGAAGATAAAAGACAAAAGAACAAAACCTTTAGATGCTTTGCCTAGGGATCCATGAGAAAGAAAAAAAAAGATTCTCAACAAGACATGGAGGGACCCATAAAATAAATAAACTCAAGACCTAGTTGGAGGATAGGGGGTCTCATCATGAGCCAGCCTATTCGGTGCATGGGCATGTAGCGGTATGAAACTACCATTTAGTTGGTCACCATGCCAGGGTAATGGCTCTTGGTGGAATAGCTAAGAGAAAGGGGGTCATCACGAGCCAACCATCTCATCTCCATGAGATGCTTGTGGGTAACATTGTCACCACTGGTCACCACACCAGGGCAGTGTCCCCCAACTATTCTCTTGAAAGAAAAAGCAATAAGATAGAAAGGTAAAATACATTGAATGGGCTTGGAAAATTTTGCATCCATGACAAGGTGCAACTCACCCTCTTCAGAGGCACCCACAGGTAAGCTATACATTTCCATGTCATCACTACACCCATTTCCCAAACATCCCCATACCACCTCATCCACTTATATAACCTAGATTGGTCTTCACCTAGAAACATCCCACATACAATGAGAATTAGCCCAATAGGACCTCCTGAAACCATCTCCAAACCTGGCTTGTAGAATAACATAATGTCTTTGAGCACTTGTCTAGGGAAGGGGGGTTTTATGCACATGTTTAGATAACTTGATTATTAGACGTGATTGACATTGCTATGATCCTTGTGACTTATGAGCCCATGGAGGGTGTACTTGTTTTTGTTGCAGGACCATGCCCGACAGACAGGTACACATGGGAGTATGATTAGTTCAGACCTTCATAGGGCTAAATCCAACAAGATGGATGTTGAGACCCCAAAAAGGGGCAGACATATACCAAAGGCTTGCACTAGAGAGAGAGGAGGACGTTCTAGCAGAGACAACCTGGCAGCCTGGACCTAGGTGGGTCTTGCCCTCCCACATGATATTGGCCCCTGAAGGCCCTAGACGTCATCATTCAAAGCCTTGACGTCATCTAGTTGAGGTGTCCATCTTGAGGACGGTTTGGGCTGGCACGTGTGGTAGTTCTTGAGGGGTTTTGAGCCCCGATGTCCTAGTTGGAAGGCTAACGTTCCAGCAGAGAGGCTAACGTCACCCTAAAAATATCAAATTAGGGTTTTGTTTGTCAAATTTATGTAAAAATGAATTTTCTCATGTAAACTGGCCATGTCGGCCTTTTTTACCTAATTTTGTAATTAAAGGTCATTTTCACTGTATAAATAGGGGATTTTCCCCTTGTATTTTTTTATCATCCATTCACTCACAAGTGAGGTCTGAAATTTATGCCCTACTTAAGGGTTATTGGCTAAAATTTTAGGCACACTTCTTGAAGGAGGCTAAATTTGGTGTTTCTTGCCATTTTCTTGGTGGAAGGTCTTCAACTAGGTCTTGTTGCTAGATTATTCTTGGTGAATGTAAGTGAATTTCTACAATTCTTCTTTTCTTTGAATGGTTATGGTATATTTACTATGCATTGTTCCAGGATTATTAAATTGCTAGCTTAAAACCCTAGGAGATCAAGCACATGTTATTGTCCTTGTCTTAACAACTTTTCACCTACTAGATTGTGCTAGAAAACCTAACTTTTGAAGCATTGTACTAGAGCCCTGCCATTGCAACACTCTAGTACCATTTGCTTCATCAAGCCATTGTTTGTTTCAAGCTTGAGCTAAAGAAGAAGGAAAACCGCTCAGGCCTAGGGTTACCTACTTCCTAGTAGTCATTTTCCTTCTAAGGCTTGTTGATTGAGGCATTGGATTACCAGCACCTCAATCATCATCATTCTTTGTCCTTAGCTCTTACATTATCATTTTCCTTTAAGTTTTCTACTTCAAAGTGACACCATTAGCCCTAAAAAACACTGATTTAGACCTTGAATTTGATTGATTGATGAAATCAACCCTTAAATATTTTACCTCAAGAAACCTATTAACCTTTCCTAACCCTATATTAGAGTAATTCACTAACTTTCTTGTTGTTGTTACAAAAGTAAGCTACAACCAAATATTACAACAATAAAAGCATTTAAAAGCAATTGCAAAAGTCGATTTTTACATTTCCTAATTAGCTTTTGACAAGTGCTAGTATATTGCTATTATTGGATTATCATTTTTGGTCATTGTGAATCCTATTTAAGGCATTAATTGTGAAGCTATTATGTTGTATACATTGTTGTTATAAAATTTATGTTTGCTTTAATTGCATCAACTTATTGCTTTTATTGACAAGTCAAAAGTTTTAAGAAGCACTAACATCAAATTGTACTTGCAAAAGATATTGTTTTCTTGTTGCTTTGTTCCAGGCAAGTACTTCTAAGCATATCATTTCTTCATTGATTAAAACTTTGGGACTTTCTGATCGATGTGACTTATGAGAGGGAATATATTTTATTGACACTTCAACCTTTGCCTTCTCAAACCCCCAGGTCACTGTGGATGTCTCCCTTGGGCCATCATCCCTAAATAGAAAGAGGTGTCTTATTAAGGTGATAGTGATAGGACAACCTCCTGTTAAGCCAATTTTACCTCCTTTAGCCTTTCCCTTTGGGACAAGTACAAATTGCACGATAACACTCACTACATTGAGGTGATCTTGGATGATGATGAGGAGGAGGATTTCGGCCATCTACAAAACATAGAGACAGATCCCATAGGAAACGTGAAAGAGGAGGATGCAAGTCACGACCTTGCAGCAGATGAGAAGGTGACACTAACGTCCATCAGCGGGGTACCTAAATTCAACACTTTCAGGATGAGAGGGGTGCTACAAGGACAAAAGGTATCGATTCTCATCGATGGGGGTTCTTCGAAAAAATTCATTGATTAATCCATACTGCAAAGGAGACACATACCTACAGTTGAATTTGAGGGATTTCGTGTGGAGGTAGTGTTGACGGGTGATCCTGGGATCAAATTTTGCTCAAAAATTTAAAGTGTTCAGAATTGCTTCAAATCGAATGGGAGTGTAGGCCTCGTTGTCATGAACTCAACGCAACTCGTTTGGGTTCAAATGGACGTCAGATGAGAGAGATATCGCGTTCTGTTCAAAATGACAAACAAGAAAAAAAAAATGTGCTGACTGTACAGTCCGTACGGATGCTGACGTGGCAGACCGTACGACATGTACTGGCAGGTGTGTTGGCAGTCCTGTGGATGAGTCGATGTATGACACGTGGCTTGTTTGTGGTGAATGGGATGGCGACACATGGCCCAATCAATGGCCGCCATGTGTCACCTAAACATTGGTTAAAACTTGTGTAGTCGACAGGAATCGACCCCGTGACCTCTGGGCAGGGGTATGGCCTTGGGAAGAGCCGCCCAACCGGCGCACCACTGTAGTGGTTCTTACTATTATATGGTTTTGTTTATATTTGA
>JASDQU010502557.1:16744-38194 GCA_032191745.1 Picea mariana
AGTAAACAATATAGAAATCCAAAATTCATTCACTATAGTAGAGGTTGTACTAAATTATAGCGAAGCATTCATCAGATACAAATATGAAATGAAATGAAATATGAGTTACAAGGAAACAAACTCATAACACAGTTGTGACGAAATTGAGAATCTTTGAATTTGTTTTATATTAACTCTCAAAATAGAAAACCTCTATTACAATCGACACAAAAAGGTCCAGCCATTTTTCTTTCTTTCTATGGTATATTTATACATTTTTACATAAGATGGGATCTCAATCATTACAATATTTTCAGTTACGATAAGGAGGAGAGAAATCGTTCCATTTCTTCATCTCTGTCTTTATTTGGTACTAGAATCTTGCCTTCTCGCATGCTCAGTACAAGTGACACATCTTTCCACTAACCGAGATATCAACCTTGATGGTTCCGCTTGAAAAGTGGCCTCAAAAGAGTAATAATCTCAAGCTAATTGTGGCAACCTTTCTTCCATCTGTCGGTCTATGATTTCAATGGCACATAATTGCACACTTGGTTTAATCATACATTTATCTATTTGCACTATGTCTGCCATAGTTGTGAAATTTTGGCCGAATCTCTTTCTTCTTTTTCATTTATATCAAGAGAGATTTTCGTTATATTCATTTGACTCAATGTCTCAACACTGTCTTCGTTATCAATACTTAACAAAGTACCATCTATAGAACCAAAATCCTCTTCAAAGGATTTCATTATCTTCTTGTCTTGCAGTTTACCTTCTGATATACTGTGCTCCCATTCTTTCAATAAAATATTTCCTCTGGTCTGCTCTGAAATGGAAAACCTGGGAGTACTTCCTGATTCCCTATTGTTTGTAGCTATTATAGCTTCCTGAAAAGCGACCTGAGCTACTCCAGCTTCCCTTTCTCTAAAAGATAAATTTTCCAATACTTCATCAACGAATAAGCAGTTGTCTCAAATTATCTCTACCTTGGCGAGTAAACTTTGATGGGCTGTAGAAACCCTGCTCCGAATTTCCATCGCCTGAGACTTGAACATCTCGATATCTATAACTTTACTTTCGGTGAGTTCCACTCTAGCATGTAACTGTTCAATCAAGTCTTTTTTCTGGCCCGCCTGTATCTGACCGTCCTGAACCACTAGCTCTTCTTGTTCAAGCTTAGTTTTGAGTAGCTCTATCTCTTTTTTATCGGCTAGCTTTGCTTGTTCTATTCCTGCGCTTGCCTGGTCCTTGGTAGCCTCCTCTGTTGTGGCTAGTCTAGCTTCTAAGGTTTTGATGAGGTGATTTTTTCGCTTGAGTTGATTTTTCAAAACCCCGACTGAAAATTGGTTTGTTGTGGCATATGCCCCTAGGGTCCCAGCTATCTCTATAGAAAACTGTTCATTCTTCTTGTCTTTTTCATCGGTCAACACTTTGAACTTCTTGGTTGTTGATCCCCCTTCTAGATAGAATTATCTTTTTACGGAAGCCTTTCTCTTCTTATCAAAGAAGAACTCATTTGGAGGGAGCTCTTCCACCCTTATAGGTCTCAATTCTTCATTTAAAATCCACCCTGCGTCTATGTTTCCCTGAGTTGACTACAAGGGAGTAATGGATGTGATGGGATCTCTGATTTTCTTAGCTGGTTGCCCCGGAGTAGTAACCGGAGTCTTCTTTTTCGACGGTTCGGGAGTCTTTATCTCTGTTTTTGGACTCCTAGTTTTCTCTTCCTATCCTGGTGTTTTTCTTGGATGGGTGTCGCATCTTTGGAGCCTTCGACTTCTTTTTGTTTCACCTTTGCTATTGTTTGCACCCAATTCATCACTTGGTGAGAAAATCAAGGGTGCTTACATGCCCAGTTGGGTATTTTTGAGCATGACAGCTGTAGAGGAAAGAGTTAGAAAAGAAACAACAAAACTATAAGCAAGAATTAAACTAATATAAACTAAAATTATGAGCATATGGATAAAGAAATAACAAACACAAAAAGACCAATATCGCCGATGTTTTTAGGCTGATCAATTGATGAAATCAAAGCACAATGAAGAAAGGGGACTATGAGTCCCTTCTTTCTCCAATGGAAGGCTCTTGAGGCCCTCACAAACTTGCTCTTCTTACAATAAGAAAATGAGAATGATGGTGAAAGAACTCCTAGCACATCCACCCAATGGAGAGGTGGATAGCTCAATGAAATGGTGCTAATGTGTTATTGCCAAGGAGTGAGTCCTTAAAAAAAATCTAAGCAGCATAACATTACATGAAATTCCTTGAGAAAATGATGTTTCTTCATGGCTTTTTATAGCATTGCATTGGGTGATTATGTAACTCCTTTGAAGTGTGAAAAGGGTCTCTTTAGGGCTTCATTAGGTCTTTGACCAGCCTACCATGCGGATTCAGCTCAGATTTGATGGTCAAATCAGGTTGGGATTTGGTCCATAAGTGGTTGGGAGGCCGACCAATTCAATAAATGCGTCGTTTAGCAGGTGCGTGGGTTTTTGCGCTAACAGCCGCGCATCGTGCGCGTATGCGCGCATGGTACGTTCTTGTTCTACGCATGTGCGCGTGCACCAAACTTATGTAAAGCACCCTTCAATTTTTGGTTACTTTGTATAGTTTTTGACCCTTTTGTAATGCTGTGAAATTAATTCAGTGCCATGAATGACTTCATTACTGTTTGACAATGATGAGTTCTTGTCGCCATGTGCGGACGAAATTTCAGTGATACTTGGAGTTTCACCCCGCAATACTGCAGGAAGACAACTGCGTCAATGTTTTTGGAATTTTACAACATCGGCCCTCTCTTCAGGTGCCAGGGCTTTTATCCAAGCCAAAATTTTGGCATAAGATCTTGCACCTCAGAAAAAATCATCCAAGGGCGAAGTCTCGTGTTCGAACCTTTTGAGTCCACAACTGGCCAAGTGATTACTTACGACCCTTTGCGGATCATGCTTCTTAAATTCAGTATGAACCAATTTTAGGTCTTCCAGGGCTGCTGCCTTAGCTTTAGCATGCCCAAAATCTAATAAAGAATATGAATTTAAATGAACAGGAAAGGGTGGCCATACCTTCTTTGAATATCCCTTAAGCTCCTTGCTTATGCCACCAATAACGGTTTGCCTAGCAACCTCACGACAAGCCATATTGTCGGGTATGAATAATGGTAATGCATGTGGGGGAACAAAAGCCCCGAAAACCCTGAGATATGAGAATTCTACTTCTACATACCAGTCGTCTATACTGCTCATATTCGTCGTTATACTATCTGAGATCCTGGGTGGAAGGTGGCCAAAAATAGTGACATGCAGCGGTACCATTACCCAGTTGAAGATTTCATACACAAAATATGTTGCTTTGTTTTTCCATAGTTTTGAATGGTAGACATGGATGGGATTAGCCTCCGATGGAGTCCAACTCCATCTCATTAAGGGAAAGGGCATTATAAAACACATGGCATCCATAATGTATGCGAACATAAAGAATGAAGCAATCTTTTCGCTCTCCCTTTGCGCCCGATACTCTGTAACTCAACTGGTCAAGCTATCAGATAGCATTTTAACCCAGTCGAAGGAACAGCCTTCGGCAACTGAATGTATTAAAGGCACCCACTAAATAAAGAAATGTGTGGTGTCCTCTCTCCTGTATAGTCTGCAGGTCATCATAGCTACATATTTGAACTGTGGCTCCAAGGAAGCTATTGAATATATACCGTTACTGTCTGCCCTGAATTTTGCAAGGTGTGAACCCCAATCTTTGACTAAACGGGACATAGTCTTGTCATATTGCACACATTCCTTTTGTTTGAAGCTCTCCAAGAATTTAGCATCGTATGTAAGGTCCAACACGGTAGGCAACTTGTACATAGCCTACAGTTGTTCCGGTCTGAAAGTCCCAATAGTGACTTTTTGTTCATTGATGATGGTTCTGGTTGGTATGTCCACATGGTCTAATGCCCACCGGACCATATCATAGTAAGGGAGCAGTCATGGCCTGGCCACTACTTTATGCATTCCATATTGGATGACGATCTTATATTTGGTGGTCAGGTCATCTTTTTCATTGTCACTGGAATCATCAGAATAATCTACCAATTTGAACTGTAGAACATCAGAAACAAACGACCAGGTCCTGACAAAGTCGACACTTCGAGGTGAAGTATCAGTGACGTTGTCTAAACCTTGTCCTGAAAACTCAACATTGGCTTTAGACGCTTTTCACGGGGCCATGGCGGGGGATCCTGCTTTAGCTCTTCTATGATAAATATATGTATACATACAGAAATTAGTTCGCTAGGAAAAGTTTGCTCTGCGTAATATAGAAATGAATTTGTGATAACAAATAGCAGCTCTATATATTCAAAAACTCAGTAATTTTCAAGAATAGAACGGTCAAATCATGCTTAAATACAATTTTAGTAATAAAAACGCAATCCTTACTTGTCGATTCGCCTTGTTTCTAATTAATGCCATAAATTTTGGCGATTCAAAATGTCAGTTGGCACAAGGAAAAATTAAGACTGCCTCATAGACTGTGCATGCATAAAATCACGAGAAATACTAGCTTAGATCGATTAATCAGGTTTTATCAATGTTAATTAATCATTTGGTACTCGCTACATCGAGAGATTTCTCTTTAACCCTTTGAACCTCTAAAACCCGAGATTGCAATGATTATCTTTGGTTAATCAAAAATGTAATTATAATTAGGTGCTTAATTAATTACGTGATTATTTATATTGAAACTTCGTGACTCGGGGATTCGAAGGTATAACTTCTGGGAAGTTCATATGTCAAGTTGCGAAATTGTGAGATCGCGATGATATGTTTTAATTAATGGGGGACAAAACCGGATTAAGTGTTTAATTAATTACGTTTCTATCTTTATCGCGACTTCACAACTCAGGGCTTTGAAAGTGTATCTTTTAAAAGGGAAATACGTCGAGTTGCGAATTCTCGATAGAGCTTAACCATGGCTAAGCTTTTTACCTTTATCATTAATGCGGGTTACTAAAACAAGAATATCGAGGTTTCGGCTATCGGGGTTACAACCGTAAGACTTTTGGAGTTAGTAAATGTCGAGACACAAAACCCCAATGATGGTTAACCATCGTTTAGAAAAATTTTACTCTCGCTACTGACCTGGGTAAAACTTTAAAGTGATCTCGCCATTTTTCTCTTCGGGACTTGTGAACTAAGTGATCTATAGCATCCGACATACGAAATCTCGAGGTAACTAAAAAGGGGAAAATCATTTGAATGAAAGGTAGAACTCGCCTTGAGAGTATGATAATCGTTGTCATTCACGTGATGAGACTTTAGAGATTTTGGGACAAAAGAAGGAAAATACGAAAACCATCTTTCGATNTCCAACATAAGCTCCAACTAGGGATCCCATTTTCCTGTAAGACAGGAAGAACAGTAGACCACGTGCCGATATTGGGTAAATGGAGTCAATGGATTTAATCTAGCGAAAAATTTCTTGAGAACAGGATACCAAAGGGGAAAGGCACTTCATTTTTTACCTTTGAAAATATTTTCAAAACTCAGATATTTTTAAACTTAGTTGTAGTCCCTTTCACAACTTTCTTCTTCCCGTTACTGAATTTAGGTCTACCTCAAGACAATCAAAACAGTTCTAGGAGACCCAACAGATCGTGTGGTTATCGGCTTGCATCAAAAGAAGAAAAGTGTATGTTTTTAATTAGGAAGCCCTATCTAAACTTGGGATGTAGATCAGGTTTTGGAAAGAATTGGTTACCAGAGTAGAGTGGTATTCATGTATAACAGCCTTACATATATCTCAGATATTGCTTCACTGCTAGTGAGCCTGTTCAGTACCCCGGTGAAGTTATCTGTCCCTTTTTTACCGAATTTTCTTTCACCACTTCGAAATATATTTATGCATTTAAACGATGAGATGAGAGAAATCATTTCTAAATTTCATTTCATCATCTCTCAGACTAGATAGGGGAAATCATTCATGAATTTCCTTTCACCACCTGTCTTATAATTTGCTTTTTAGAGCGCGAAGATGGGGGCAATCAGTTTGTATCAGGGTTGATATCTATGTAATGTTTTGCATTATAGGTCTGTCAACTTACTTTGATTACTCGGTACCAACCTTCCCTTAACTTTCACAACACCTTCGTTTCATAGGGAGAAAGGGGAAAATAACTTTCTTTTTTTTTTCTTTTTTTTTGGGGGGGGTGTTCTATTTGAGCAAGCCTCAATCCTCCGAAGCTATTGAAAAACCTAGGAAAGTCACGATCACTTTAAGCGTCACTTTTTTTAGCAAGGGACCGAGGAGTTGTGAAGACCTGCTTTCTTTCCACAATCTGCTTTGAATCTCTCGAGGTTGAAACATAATCTCTTCTCCCTACGTATGCAAAAATGGAAAGATGCTGATTTTTTAAAGGGTACACCCGAAAAACAGAAAAGGGTGACAGATAGAGATTTATGGACTAAAAAACAAAGGTAAAAAAATCAAAACTGACTCTTGAAAATCCTTTTCGGGGGCGCTTTACTTTAACCGATTGCTTTAATTTGAGTGACATGTTTAATTTGTCTTATTCTTTCGTAAACGATTAAACATGGAAACATTTTGTTACTTATTAGTTCAGACAATGTTGTTGTCTGAATGAGGTTATCTCGATTTCCTTTGATAGCCCTTCAGAACAAATCTTTTAGGAAATCTCACCTTTTCCTTATCGTTTCATTTCTTTTCAAAATATCAAAAATCTTTGGTATCACCTATTTAATCCAATTTATTTCTGACACCCAACTTTCGGTTTACTTCTCCTGCTTGTTTTGTTTGCAGCTGGAATCCTGTAAAAGGAAAATACGAAGGTTATTGAGGCTATCTGAAAGGTGTCGAAAATTCATGAAAGAAAATCAGAATAACAAGCGAAATGAAAAATATATATATACATAAGTAAAAACTCTGTATATGAATATACAAATCTGAAATTAAATGAAATTTATTTTGATTTATATATATATATATATATATTGGAGACTATTTATGTCATATAATGCTTCAGATAACGCCCGTTGATAGAGGCGTTGAGGATTTCACCATCTAGATTTTCCAGTAGGAAAGAATTTTTTCCTTCGAGAGCCGAGACTCTGAATGGCCCATACCAGAGGTGATCGAATTTACCATGTTTCACTATTCCTTCTCTCCTTTCATCCCACCTTAATAATAAATCCCCTGGGAGAAAATATATGTCCTTCTCCCTACGGTTGAATAATGCCTTCATGTCATCTTGATACTTCTGCAACCTTTCATCCATTTCGACCCTATGTTGTTGAACCTTGATTAACTGATTTATCCTCCTGGTGATGTGATTTGGTTCTTATTTCTGATCTTGCCACAATTTCATCACAGGGAGTGCTAAATTTATAGGTAACACCGCATATGTCCCATATACCATCTGAAAAGGAGACATGCCGATAGACTTTTTAGTACCTATGTGATTTTCCCACAAAGCGAATTTTAAATGTACATGCCAAGACTTTTTGTTTTCATCCAACACTTTCTTAATTATGTTGATTAGACTCTTGTTAGATGACTCGGCCAGTCCATTTCCTTGGGGGTAATACACTGTAGAATGGCCAAGGATGATATTATACTTTTGGCAGAAGTTGATCATAGCCATAGATTTGAAATCCTGGGCATTATCCGTGACTATCTTTCGGGGGAAGCCAAATCTTGACAAGATATTGTCTTCTAAGAAATCTATTACCACCGAGTCAGTTTCCCTTTTAGTTNGTTGGGCGCTAGAATGTGGATTAATCTCTCCTATAAAATCCATCCCCCACTGTTGAAAAGGGGCTTCCATTTTGATCGAAACTAAAGGTAGCGTTGGGAGTTTTTGTTTACCTGCAAATAGCTGACAAGGGCTATAGGCTCAAACCTTAGCGTTAACATCTGGAAATATTTTTGGCCAGTAATACCCAGCCCTAAGAATTTTGTAAGCTGTGTCCCTCCAAGCGTGATGTCCTTCACAAACTCCTTCGTGAAATTCACTTATAACCCTTTCTGTTTCTGATTCGACTAAGCAGACTAACAAGAAATCGAGCGGGTCTTTCCAATATAGTTGATTTTCGGCGATACAATACTTAACCGCATGAAGCTTTAAAGTCATGGCTTTTGATGGTGATAGTTCACTCGGGCATTTTAGATTTAGTAGGTAGGATACTATGTTTTTGTACCATTCTGATGATACAAACTTCTCCTTGATATTAATTGCACTTGTTGGTTCATCAAGCTCATTTACGTTCACATTTTCCTCGTATCCCTGTAGGCAGTTTATATCCAGAGCTCTGAGATTTGATTCAGCCAAAAGTTTGGCCAGACCTTGTCCTTTTATCAATTTAGTAGGTTTGATTTCCAGGTCAAATTCTTTAATCTTGGCTAGCCATCGTCCTATTTTCCCATCACTGTCTGGTTGTACCAAAATATCTTTCACAGAACTGGTCGGTACATACACAATGATCTTGGAGTGTAATACATATGTTCTGAATGCCTTCAGTGCTTTTACCATGGTGTACACTTGTTTCTCTATTATATCATATTTAAGCTCTGTGTCTCTGAGGCTCTTGCTGAAAAAGGCGATCAACTGTTCAAAACCCTCTTCGTTCTTTTGGAGGAGTACAGCAGCAATCGTGTGTTCGGAGGCAAATGAAAAAATAAGAAAGTCTTTCAGATAATTGGGACTTGCCAATACAGGTGCCTCAGATATGACTTTCTTAATGTGTGAGAACGATGCTTTGGCCTCTGTTTTCCACTTTACTTCACTGTTCTTTTTTAGCATATCTGTGATCAATTTTACAATTTCAGCGAAATTTGGGATAAATCTTCGTAAAAAAATTATTTTTCCTAAGAAAGATTGAATTTCTTTTACATTTCTAGGAATGTTTATAGTGTCTATTTCTTCAACCCTCTTAGGATCAATCTTAATTCCATCCTTGGATACAACATGACCTAATAATTTACCCTCTTGCATGGCGAAGTGTGATTTCTTGGGGTTTAGGGATAGACCAAACCTGTGGCATTTTTCAAATGTTTGTTTAAGATGTACCAGATGCTCTTCGTCGGATTTGGAGAAAACCGTTAAATCATCGAGATAGATGACTAAGAACTTATCCCTCTCTCCGATGAAAGCGATGTCCATAGCACGTTGGAGCATTGTTCCTGCATTCATTAAACTGAAAGGAATTTTATCATACATGAACGTACCCCAAGGAGTAGTAAAAGTTGTTTTTTCTTTATCTTGTTCATTCATGGAAATTTGATTATATCCAGAGAAACCATCAATCATAGACATTCTATTCGCCCCAACTACCCTTTCTAGCACATGATCCATTTTAGGCAGTGGATAGTTGTCTTTAAGAGAGGACTTATTTAAATTTGTGAAATCCACGCACAGTCTAATTTCTCCACTCTTTTTTCTGACTAGGACCAGATTTGTCACCCAGTCAGAATATCTCAGAGGTACTATAATTTTCACCTCCAAAAGTTTCTTCACTTCTCTCTCGACCATAGGCAATAAAATGGGATTGATCTTCCTAAGATTTTGTCTAAAAGGTTTGACCCTATGCTTTAAAGGTATCTTGTGATCGATTACGGCAGTGTCGTAGGTTCTTAACTTGTCGTAAGACCAGATGAAAACATCTTTAAACTATCTGAGTAGGTCCTTATATTTGTCCTTTACTTCAGGAGGGAGGAGTTTAGATATTTTAACCATCTTGGATTCTTCTTTGGTTCCTATGTCACAGTCCTCAACCTCTTCTGGTTGAGGTTGTAAGGTGGATTTTATAGGTATGTCGTTTTGATCAAACAGTCTTTCCAGAGGGATCAGTCCCTTCATCATCTGGTTATTTTTTAGGACCAGCATACGATGATTTGTGATTTTGTCTTGGAAAGCTTGAGGGTCCTCCCCTTCTTGCATGATCCACATCTGGTCATTCTGATTTTCTTGATCTGCGTGAGTTTCAGAAAATTCACCTACTGCTTCAAGAAACTTCTTAATTTGTTCATCATCCTCAAAAAACTGTCAGTGCTGGATATTATCTGGTATAGATGGTTTGTGTCTTATCTCTATTTGATACTTCAATTTAAAGGTTGTAGGAGGAGAGAAAGTCGAAGCTGCTTTAGCTAATGCATCAGCATGTAAGTTTTCTACGCGTGGGATGAAGTGGACATTTACAGACGAGAAAAAGTTTTCCATCAGATCCCAGGCATAATTCCTGTATGATCTTAATCTGGGGTGCTTGGCTTGGTATTGTCGATTTACTTGTTTAACTATTAACTCTGCATCTCCGTATACCTCTAGGTTATTTATTTTTAGCTTCCTAGCAGCCTCTAATCCTAGGACCAAGGCTTCGTATTCGCATACATTATTAGTATAATCTATATCCCATTGCAGTCTGTAAGAAAAAGGAACAATGAACTTTTATTCAGGAGCCACAAAAAGCACTCCTGCACCAACCCCTTCGTAAGACGAGGCACCGTGAAAAAATATTTTCTAGATACCGGTAGTACACATATCCTTAGTCATGTAACCTGACTCTTCATGCTCTATGTTGTTGTCCTCTATGCCACCATATAAACCGTCGTCAAAAGATAAGATACAATTTCCTAAATCTTGGTCTGCAATGTAAATAGGGAAATTGTTCAAATTTTGAAGGTTGCTTACTGTATATGTTAACCTCGTCTCCCTGTACAACCAAGTAAATTGCCCACCAAACACAGGAATTATGGCGAACGTCATATCCAGTTGAAGAGAACCCCCCAGCTTGGCTCCCCATGACCTAGACAACAGTAAACCATACTTGGGGGGAATATCAGCAATAACCACATCCATCAAGATACTCTTAACTGGGACCTGTGCCATGGTAACTACTAAATCCTTTATCATTCCCATACACTTAACTCTTCTTGAGTCAAAAGAGTAAATATCTCTGTAAGGTCTAGTGATCTGGAGACCCAATGTGTCCATAATAATTTTAGGCATCACGTTATGGGAGGCTTCGGAATCTAGCATGGAATTATGTAGCAGTTGATCGTATACATTTAAGGTGATATAAAAGGGAGAAACAGTGTCTTTGGACCCTTCAAAATGTGGACCAAAAGTGATGTTGGGTTTATCATCTTCCAGGTTTAAAACGTTATATTGGCTTTTTAGCTCTGAGACACCTATCACTTTGGTAATCTGCTTTCGATAAACTGGGTTTTTTGCTAATTCTACCAGAGGAATTGGTATCTTAATTTTATTTATCTTGTTTTCAAAACTGAAAACTCCACTCACCTTGTATGTTTCTCTAGTTGGACTTCCGAAACCTTATTTTCCAACTTATTTGTCTGGACTACTTTATTACTCATGATATTGGTTGAAGGTGTAATTGTATTAGCTGTTTCGGTTCCTTGTGTTTGGGCCTCAACTTTTCCCACTTCGGATTCTGGTGTGTTTCCTACTTTCGCTTTACTGTTAGGTAACAGGGTTTCTTCCAGAGTAGGCTCATAAGTTTGACCTCTTGGGAGAATTTTCTTAGGTTGAGTAGTTGAAACGGGCTTACTCTTACATCTCAAGTTATACTTAGGCTAGACCTCGGCCATTATCATTTCGGTTTCTTCTTGAAAGCTACAAAGGTCAGTATGATCTCTTTCTTCACCCTTAACTGACGATTGTTGAGTGTTTAGAGACTTTTCATAATCTTCTCTAGTTAGATACGGTTGTGTGCAATCATCATCGAAGTTCATGACATCATTATCTGAATCTATGAAATCTTGGAGATCATTTGCTCCTATAAAATTTTGTTCTTTAGGGGAGTTTGTATTTTTTGATCTTCGTTTTTTATCTGTCTTTGTTGGTTTGGGGGGTTGGGATTCCTCTTGAAATCCTTTTTGGCGAAAGAATCAGCTTTGGCCTATTCTAGTTCCATTCTGGATATTTATTAGACAGTTCCTTAATTACCCTGGCCATATCGTCCACTTTGTCATATGTGTATCTATTAGACCCTGACAGCCCTGCTTGTTCTCTAAAGCATCTAGTTTCTCGATTTCCCATTTCTACTTTAGCTTTTAACTTACCAAAATCCATCATATTTGACTCAATTTCTATAGCGTCATATTGCATTTGGTTTAGAGTAGCTCCCCTTCTTTCTCACAAAAGGAGTGTAAAATTTGGTTCAAAATCCCCTGCGAAAGTTACTTTGGCTGCGGGTTGGGACGGTTTAACCTCATTGGGATTTTGTTATAAAACTTGTTGAATCTTTGAATAAACTCCATAATTGTTTCTGAATTCTTTTTCCTTAAAGACCCAAACTCGATTAGATAATATAGGTGGTCCTTTCTTTCACCCCATTGTCTAAGGAACGCATCTTCCAAGGCGTCATATGATGAGATAGATCCTGCAGGTAGACTCCGAAACCAAGTTTGGACCTGACCTTCGAAGGTTTGGACAAGAAGCCTCGAATACACATCTTCATGTTAGAGACCTAGGATGTCTTTGAATTGATCAAAGAAATTTATGTGTTCGGTTGTGGTCATATCTCCTTCCCCATTGAATTATGGCAAATTTTTTATATAATTTTCGGGAAGGTCATGTAGAGGAACGGGCAATACCAAGGGAGCGTATCTTGCTGCCACTTTAGCAAACAGCCTGGGAGGGGGGGCAGGCCCTTGGCCTCTAGCACCTCCACCTCCTCCTCCAACAACCCCTCCACCTCCTCCTCCAACAACCCCTCCACCTCCTCCTCAGACGGATACCATCGTTATTAGTGGAAAGTTGTAAAGGGGGTTTTGGAAAATTAAAAGTGAATCTTTACTTTCCTCGCGGGGCAAAAAATCTGAGGATGACTGGTAAGGGACGTGAGGGCTTGGCTCTTCAGACTTGCAAGAGATGTAGTCAGGGGAACCAATGAGTGTGGAAGTTGGATGTGTGAAATATTCTTCGAGACCGTGTGAGGTCACAAAATTTAGCTGAAGAGTCGATGATATATCAACAATAGATAAATTTTCTGCAGGATTTTTTCCTTTATGTTCTACAGGGGTTATCGGACGAGTTTCACTTCTAACTTCTAATTAGTTTGATGTTAGATCCTTAGTGTCGAAGAGAGGGTTGCGTGAAGTCGAAGGTTCAGAAGAACTTTTGGTCTTCAATGGCGGGTATTTAGTTTGATAGATTGCAAGGGTCGGCTTAAGAGAGCCTCTCGCCTTTAAAATCTTCTCAGGATCGGTAACGGGAGTGGTATGTTTACCATCCGGGTTTTTCCTAGTATTCCTTCATCTGGATGCCAGCTTATTAATCGTGGAGTCACCAAGTGAAATATTGGAAATCCTTTAAAAGGTGTGCACTCTTTGTTCATTATCAAAGGGTGGCACTTTCAATGAAATAAATATTGTTTTCCCAAGGAAAAAGATTTCATAACT
This sequence comes from Picea mariana, assembly GCA_032191745.1. Taxonomy (NCBI): domain Eukaryota; kingdom Viridiplantae; phylum Streptophyta; class Pinopsida; order Pinales; family Pinaceae; genus Picea; species Picea mariana. Next base: position 30,155 of record JASDQU010502557.1, read on the forward strand.
TCGGTCCCCGACAATGGCACCAAAAATATTTTGTTCCAGAGTCTATACTTAAGGCTTAGAAGTACAATGTCTAGGCATCTGAAAGTGAATGAGGGATAAAGAAGGAAGAAAATTCAATCTTCGGCAAGGGAAGCTAGGGATGATTTCTAGGTTGGGATTGTCTAGCTTCCAACTATTCCTAGATGTTTATATCCTGTTCAATTGTTGCCCATGAACGTTCAAGTTCAACCCGGGTAGTGATTTTTTTAAGAATAGTATCAAAAAGATTTAAGGCAATATGGGTTTGGTCTGATAGTTTGGGTTCGATATTAGGCTGACTTGTTACAGGGACAGTCATAGAGGAACAGAAAGGTAATAAAAACTCGGGGGAAATTTAGGTGTTGTCTCAATTCGATCGTATAAAAGAGAGTTTACAATTCCAGGAGTGAATATAAGGTGCCAACCAAAGGCCCTTTCCCGTAACTGAGTTATATTTTAATAAAAATGTATGAAGTGGGAGAAAACATTAAGTTGTTTATCAAGTAAGGCTCCTATCAAGGGAGAATCCAATGAAGCATAATATATATATAAAATAACCCAATAAAAAATGTAAAGAAATAACCCAATGAAGCATAAAATATATATAGAATTCTTAAAGTGTTGACTGGTCTTATACCTGTTGATAGCTGGTACAGAGGGAAAACAATAAACAATATAGAAAACCAAAATTCATTCACTATAGTAGAGGTTGTACTAAATTATAGTGAAGCATTCATCAGATACAAATATGAAATGAAATGAAATATGAGATACAAGGAAACAAACCCATAACANGATAGATTGCAAGGGTCCGCTTAAGAGAGCCTCTCGCGTTTAAAATCTTCTCGGGATCGGTAACGGGAGTGGTATGTTTACCATCCGGGTTTTGCCCAGTATTCCTTCGTCTGGATGCCAGCTTATTAATCATGGAGTCACCAAATGAAATATTGGAAATCCTTTAAAAGGTGTGCACTCTTTGTTCACTATCAAAGGGTGGCACTTTCAACGAAATAAATGTCGTTTTCCCAGGGAAAAAGATTTCGTAACTTCGGTCCCCGACAACGGCACCAAAAAGATGTTGTTCCAGAGTCTATACTTAAGGCTTAGAAGTACAGTGTCTAGGCATCTGAAAGTGAATGAGGGATAAAGAAGTAAGAAAAGTCAATCTTCGGCAAGGGAAGCTAGGGATGATTTCTGGGTTGGCATTGTCTAGCTTCCAACTGTTCCTAGATGTTTATATCCTGTTCAATTGTTGCCCATGAACGTTCAAGTTCAACCCGGGTAGTGATTTTTTTAAGAATAGTATCAAAAATATTTAAGGCAATATGTGTTTGGTCTGATAGTTCGGGTTTGATATTAGGCTGACTTGTTACAGGGACAGTCATAGAGGAACAGAAAGGTAAGAAAAACTCGGGGGAAATTTAGGTGTTTTCTCAATTCGATCGTATAAAAGAGAGTTTACAATTCCAGGAGTGAATATAGGGTGCCAACCAAAGGCCCTTTCCCGTAACTGAGTTATATTTTAATAAAAATGTATGAGGTGGGATAAAACATTAAGTTGTTTATCAAGTAAGGCTCCTATCAAGGGAGAATCTCACTTATAAATAGAAGAATAAAAATGTAAAGAAATAACCCGATGAAGCATAAAATATATATAGAATTCTTAAAGTGTTGACTGGTCTTATACCTGTTGATAGCTGGTATAGAGGGAAAACAATAAACAATATAGAAAACCAAAATTCATTCACTATAGTAGAGGTTGTACTAAATTATAGCGAAGCATTCATCAGATACAAATATGAAATGAAATGAAATATGAGATACAAGGAAACAAACCCATAACACAGTCATGACGGAATTGAGAATCTTCGGATTTGCTTTATATTAACTCTCAAAATAGAAAACCTCTATTACAATCGACACAAAAAGGTCCAACCATTTTTCTTTCTTTCTATGGTATATTTATACAGTTTTACATAAGATGGGATCTCAATCGTTACAATATTTTCAGTTACGATAAGAAGGGGAGAAATCATTCCATGTCTTCATCTCTGTCTTTATTTGGTACCAGAAGCTTGCCTTCTCGCATGCTCAGTACAAGTGACACATCTTTCCACTAACCGAGATATCAACCTTGACGGTTCCACTTGATAATTGGCCTCAAAAAAGTAACAATATCAAGCTAATTGTGGCAACCTTTCTTCCATCTGTCGGTCTATGATGTCAATGGCGCATAATTGCACACGTGGTTTAATCATACATTTATCTATTTGCACTATGTCTGCCATAGTTACTTGTGAGATTTCGGTCGAATCTCTTTNCGGGATCTCAATCGTTACAATATTTTCAGTTACGATAAGAAGGGGAGAAATCATTCCATTTCTTCATCTCTGTCTTTATTTGGTACCAGAAGCTTGCCTTCTCGCATGCTCAGTACAAGTGACACATCTTTCCACTAACCGAGATATCAACCTTGACAGTTCCACTTGATAATTGGCCTCAAAAGAGTAACACTATCAAGATAATTGTGGCAACCTTTCTTCCATCTGTCGGTCTATGATGTCAATGGCGCATAATTGCACACGTGGTTTAATCATACATTTATCTATTTGCACTATGTCTGCCATAGTTACTTGTGAGATTTCGGTCGAATCTCTTTCTTCTTTTTTGTTTATATCAAGAGATATTTTCTCTATATTCATTTGACTCAATGTCTCAGCATTGCTTTCGTTATCAATACTTAACAGAGTACCATCTATAGAACCAAAAGCCTCTTCAAAGGATTTCATTACCTTCTTGGCTTGCATTTTAACTTCTGATATACTGTGCTCCCATTCTTTCAATAAAATATTTCCTCTGGTCTGCTCCGAAATGGAAAACCTGGGAGTACTTACTGATTCCCTATTGTTTGTAGCTATTATAGCTTCCTGAAAAGCGACCTGAGCTGCTCCAGCTTCCCTTTCTCTAACAGATAAATTTTTCAATACTTCATCAAAGAGTAAGTAGTTGTCCCGAATTATCTCTACCTTGGCGAGTAAACTTTTTTGGGCTGCAGAAACCCTGCTCTGAATTTCCATCGCCTGGGACTAGAACATCCCGATATCTATAACTTTACTTTTGGCAATTTCCACTCTAGCCTGTAACTGCTCAATCAAGTCTTTTTGCTGGCCTGCCTGTATCTGACCGTCCTGAACCACTAGCTCTGCTTGTTCGAGCTTAGTTTTGAGCATCTCTATCTCTTTTTTATCGTCCATCTTTGCTTGTTCTATTCTTGCGCTCGCCTCATCCTTGGCAGCCTCCTCTGTTGTGGCTAGTCTAGCTTCTAAGGTTTTGATGAGGTGGTTTTTTTGCTTCAGTTGATTTTTCAAAACCCCAACTGAAAATTGGTTTGCTGTGGCATATGCCCCTAAGGTCCCGGCTATCTCTGTAGCAAACTGTTCATTCTTCTTGTCTTTCCCATTGGTCAACACTTTGTACTTCTTTGTTGTTGATCCCCCTTCCTGATAGAATTCTCTTTTTACCACATCCTTTCTCTTCTTATCAAAGAAGAACTCATTTGGAGGGAGCTCTTCCACCCTTATAGGTCTCAATTCTTCATTTAAAATCTACCCTGCATCTATGTTTCCCTGAGTTGACTGCAAGGGAGTAATGGATGCGATGGGATCTCCAATTTTCTTAGCTGGTTGCCCCACAGTAGTAACCAGAGTCTACTTTTTTAGTTGGTCGGGAGTCTTTATCTCTGTTTTCGGACTCCTAGTTTTCTCTTCCCCGTCCAAGTGTTTTTCTTGGCTGGGTGTCGCATCTTTGGAGTCTTCGGCTTCTTTTTGTTTCACCTTTGTTGTACTTGGAGTTTCACCCCACAATACTGCGGGAAAACAACTGCGTCGATGTTCTTGGAATTTTAGAACATCGGCCCTCTCTTCGGGTGCTAGGGCTTGTATCCGAGCCAAAATTTTGGCATAAGATCTTGCACCTCAGAAAAAATCATCCGAGGGTGAATTCTCATGTTCGAACCTTTTGAGTCCACAACTGGCCAAGTGATTACTTATGACCCTTTGCGGATCATGCTTCTTGAATTCAACATGAACCAATTTTAGGTCTTCCAGGGCTTCTGCCTTGGATTTAGCATGCCCGAAATCTAATAAAGAATATGAATTTAAATGAATAGGAAAAGGTGGCCATACCTTCTTTGAATATCCCTTAAGCTCCGTGCTTATGCCACCGATTACGGTTTTCCTAGCAACCTCACGACAAGCCAGCTTGTTGGGTATGAATAATGGTAATGCATGTGGGGGAATAGAATCCCCAAAAACCTTGAGATATAAGAATTATGCTTCTACATACCAGTCGGCTATATTGCTCAGATTTATTGATATAATATCCGAGATCCTAGGTGGTGGGTGGCCGAAAATAGTGACATGCAGCGGTACCATTACCCAGTTGAATATTTCATACACAAAATATGCTGCTTTGTTTTCCCACGGTTTTGAATGGTAGACATGGATGGGATCAACCTCTGATGGAGTCCAACTCCAGCTCATTAAGGGAAAGGGTGTTAGAAAACACACAAAATCCATAATGTATGCGAACATAAAGAATGAAGCAATCTTTCCACTCTCCCTCTGCGCCCGATGCTCTGTAACTCGACTGGTCAAGCTATCAGACAGCATTTTATCCCAGTCAAAGGAACAGCCTTTGGCAACTGAATGTATTAAAGGAACCCACTGAATAAAGAAATGAGTGGTGTCCTCTCTCCCATATAGTCTGCAGGTCATCATAGCTACATATTTGAACTGCAGTTCCAAGGAAGCTATTGAATATATACCATTACTGTCTGCCTTGAATTTCGCAGGGTGTGAAACCCAATCTTTGATTAAACTGGACATAGTCTTGTCATATTGCACACATTCCTTCTATTTGAATATCTCCAAGAATTTGACATCGTATGTAAGGTACGACACGGTAGGCAACTTGTACATAGCCTGCAGTTGTTCCGGTCTGAAAGTCCCAATAGTGACTTTATGTTCATTGATGATGGTTTTGGTTGGTATGTCCACATGGTCTAATGCCCATCAAACCATATCATAGTAAGGGAGCAGTCATGGCCTGGACGCTACTTTATGCATTCCAGATTCAACGACGATCTTATATTTGGTGGTCAGGTCATCTTTTTCATTGTCACTAGAATCATCAGAATAATCTACCAATTTGGATTGTAGAACATCAGAAACAAACGACTAGGTCCTGACAGAGTTGACACTTTGAGGTGAAGTATCAGTGACATTTTCTGAACCTTGTCCCGAAACCTCAACGTTGGCTTTAAATGCTTTTTGCGGGGCCATGGCGGGGGATCCTGCTTTAGCTCTTCTGCGATAAAAATATGTAGACATACAGAAATTAGTTCGCTGAGAAAAGTTTGCTCTGCGTAATATAGAAATGAATTTGTGATAACAAATAACAGCTCTATATATTCAAAAAATCGGTAGTTTTCAAGAACAGAACGGTCAAATCATGCTTAAATACAATTTTAGCAATAAAAACGTGATCCTTACATGTCGATTCACCTTGTTTCTAATTAATGCCATAAATTTTGGCGGTTTGAAATTTCAGTTGGTGCAAGGAAAAATTAAGGTTGCCTCGTAGACTATGCATGCATCAAATCACGAGAAATACTATCTTAGCTCGATTAATCAGGTTTTATCAACGTTAATTAATCCTTCAGTACTCACTACATCGGGAGTTTTCTCTTTAACCCTTTGAACCTCTAAGACCCAAGACTGCAATGATTATCTTTGGTTAATCAAAAATGTAATTATGATTAGGCGCTTAATTAATTACATGATTATTTATATCGCAACTTCGCGACTTAGGGCTTCGAAGGTATAGCTTCTGGGAAGTCTGTATGCCGAGTTGTAAAATCGCGAGATTGCGATGATATGTTTTAATTAAAATGGGGGATAAAACTGGATTAAGTGTTTAATTATTTACATTTATATCTTTATCATGACTTCGTGACTCAGGGATTTGATAGTGTAGCTTTTAAAAGGGAAATACGACGAGTTGCGAATTCTCGACAGAGCTTAACCACGGCTAATCTTTTTACCTTTATCATTAACGCGGGTTACTAAAACAATAATCTCGAGGTTTCGGCTATCGGGGTTATGACCGTAAGACTTTTGGAGTTATTAAATGCCGAGATGTGAAACCCCGATGATGCTTAACCATCGTTTAGAAAAAATTTACTCTCGCTACTGACCTGGGTAAAACTTTAAAGTGATCTCGTCGTTTCACTCTTCGGGACTTGTGAACTAAGTGATCTATAACATCCGACATACAAAATCCCAAGGTAACAAAAAAGGGGAAAATCATTTGAACGAAAGGTAGAACTCACCTTGAGAGTATGATAACCTTCGTTGTTCACGTGATGAGACTTCAAAGATTTTGGGACAAAAGAAGGAAAATACGAAAACCATCTTTCGATTTCGAGCATTAAGATATGAAATTCAAAACGAGCTAAAAAACAAAGGTGGATCCAACAAAGGGCATATTAATTGGTTAAGTGATTATTATATTGTNTATCATCACTCCCGACGCTCTTCCGATCTAAACGGGAGTGATGATTCTCTCTCTCTCTCTCTCTCTCTCTCTCTCTCATTTTCTTCACTATTCTACCATTGAAAATTGCTTGTACATTGTGATAATTAATATACTATTGAAGGAATATTGTTTGGAAGATTTACTTGTTGTTGTAGAATAAGTTTTCTACAGACATAGGGCTTCCATAATTATTTACTAATAACACTCTTCTACAACCCTCATTTGACATCAAAATCTTGGTTTAAACATTGGAATATTGTTCACTAATTGTAAGTTTTACTATCCAATGTCATATACTAATTTTGATGGTCTAATTTGCAATTGTTATAATTTTATTGTTGTTGATATATCATTTTTATATGTTTCAGTTTTGGGATAGCAAGGTTTATTGTTGATTTCCCTCATGTCTCGGGGCTTATTTTATCATATATTGTCTTGGTTTGGCCGTATAACATCTTGTTTGCGGGTACTATAAATTGGAAGCATTTTCCTTGACCTATACTCATCCTACATCAAGCCTCAAGACCTAATAGAGACCTATAGGGGTGGTTCCTTCATCTCTTTCCCTCTCCCCTTGCAATCCCCCTAGGGTCACCTAGGAAGCCTCCCTTGTGTTGGACTTTCTAATTGCTAAAATGAGGGGGATATATATTGAGATGATAGTGATAGGTGTCCCCATTTGTGTCACACACTTGTTTCTTGGATTGGGATTTGAAAAAACTACAAATTGTGTGATAACATTTTTGGCATTATTGTTGAGGAGGATTTTGAATCCTTTATGATCCCATAACAACACTTGGAAAGTCTATCCCAAAGCCTTTAGATTTATCTGTCCTAGTGAGTCCATTTGAGGGAAGTTCCATTTTCACTATCGATGAGATTTTCATAAATTTCATCTGGAAACTCCACAACCTAAGAACCCGTCTTTTCAAAAGACACTTCCCAAAGGAAGGTTTAAGCCTTCCAATATTTATTGAAGAAGACCTCCTCACAATTCACCCATTGTCAAAACTTTATTCCAAGGAAGTATTCTTTTTTTCCAAAATGATGCATCCTTGGGATATCAACCTTTAAAAACCATTTAATATGCCCACCATCCCTGGGTACCTCAATAATATGCATAAACAGTCTCACAAGTGCTTGACCAAATTCACCAGAAACAATGTTCTTACACCAGAAGAACATCTTGATGTTATTGGTGTGTCCATGGAAGATAACGGTATAGAAACATGAAGATGTTGCAATGAAGCTTATAGATACATATCTTGATGAAGATGCTAAAAACTTGTTCAAATGCTTGTCATATAATCAGTTACAACCATATGAGGATTTCACAGAGTTTTTCAAAGGTAGATGGACAAGGAAAAAGGATAGTGGAATGTTATTGATGCAATTCAACCAAATCAAAAAGAAAGAGAATGAAAT
>JASDQU010502560.1:12071-36174 GCA_032191745.1 Picea mariana
TAAAAGATGAAAGCTCCAAAAATAAAACTATGTGAAGCAATGCCTTGCTTTACTAATTTGTCATTTATAAACTGACACTTAATAAAGTACAAAGATAAACCGCCACATTTTCCATTATTAATAATAATACTGATGGATCACTTCCGTCCAAGGAGAAATAGTGACGAATCGATCTATGTTTCTATATATTTCTACTTATTCCAGCTCACCGATCTACCGGTCTCTGTTTCTGTGTATTTCTACTTAGTCAGGCTAACTAGGGTTTTCCTATGTTCTTGTACTATTGAATCTCGCATTAAGTTCAATCAACTTCAAATTGTTCTGGGTGTAGAGTTGGAATTTCAAAATGGAATACTCTGTAAATTTTGAGAATTCCATTATCAGTTTTTACAGTTTTAACTAAATAAGCTTTTACAGGTTTAACTAAATGTTGACAATCTTGAAGAATTTTTTAAGAACAACAAATCCTCCTGTACAATTTGTCCATCAAATTCTATTTTATTCCCTCCTGTACAATTTGTCCATCAAATTCTATTTTATTCCTGCATGCCTAGTCTAACAAAATCTAATAAAAGTTTTATTTTTCTCCTATGCCAACGTTTCTATTCTATTCATGCGTGGTCTAACAAACGATAATAAGAGTTTTATTTTTCTCCTATGCCTACGTTACTAAAAACATGAAGAGAATCAATTGAGAAAAACAAAGGACAATAAAAGAGAAGCTTTAAAACTAGTATGACGTGAATCAATGCAATAAAGACAAACAAAAAGGTATTAATTTGTCATTTATGAAACCCTACTTAGTGCGAGATAAAGCAGAGTCGAAGACATAAAGAGAATCAATTAAAAAGAATACATGACAGTAAAAGATAGAAGCTTTAAAACTAGAACTACCTGAAACAATGATATACGTACAGACAAATTTCTCATTTATGAACCGAACAAAGATTAATTTGTTATTTTTGAACCGCCACTTAATGGATGACAAAGCAATGTCACGCAGGATGGATCCATTAATTTGTAAATTATGAAGCGAACTTTCAGAATCCGAAAATAAAGTGAGCTTTTCCATGTGCAGGAAGGGAATTGCATTATTTTTTTAAAGCATGGTCACGGCTTTTCAGTTAATGTTTTTATGTTTTTTTATATCTGAAAATTTCAGTTATAAAATTTTATTAAGATTGTAATTTTTATTATTAAAATTATTATTTTTAATAAATAAATATATTTAATCTTAAAATATCCTTATTACAACATAAAAAAATTAATTAAATAATCATATTAAAATTCATATAAAGTTACATTTAACTTTTTCCCAATTTTTATGTGCCAAATTCTTGTATTCACCGTGCCAGCTCACTCTTTTACTTAGATTGGATAATGCTAGGTGGATTCTAGAATCCACGATGAAACTAATTTCTCAGTGTTTGCGTTAAGCCTTCCAAATCATTAAAAAAAAAGTGAGTTGGCACGGTGAATACAACACTGAGAAATTAGTTCCATCTTTTATTCTAGAATTCACCTAGCATTATCCAATCCTTTGTTCTTCGAACGAACTAACTAGCCCTTCTTTTTGTGTTTTCTTGTTCTCCTTACAACTCCAAAATTTGTGNTTCATCGTGGATTCTAGAATCCACGATGAAACTAATTTCTCAGTGTTTGCGTTAAGCCTTCCAAATCATTAAAAAAAAAGTGAGTTGGCACGGTGAATACAACATTGAGAAATTAGTTCCATCTTTTATTCTAGAATTCACCTAGCATTATCCAATCCTTTGTTCTTCGAACGAACTAACTAGCCCTTCTTTTTGTGTTTTCTTGTTCTCCTTACAACTCCAAAATTTGTGCAAATTTTTTCTCTTTAAGTTGTAGAATATATTCTCTTCAATTTATTGTTGGGATTTGGTGACAACGAATTCTTCTAACGATAGATTTGTCTTATTATTCTGTATTGGTTACAACCAAATAACCCAAGTTAGAATATGGATAGGGATTGCATTTAATATTCAGTTTCTTATATGAATGTATAAATTCATGTAAGCTCCTAGAGGCAAAAACAACTGTGAGAGACTGAGTGCGTGAGAGACTTGCAAATATGATGTAATCTCCATAATTCATAATAAGACAATCCATGCCTATGCTTGGTGGATGTAACCCAATGTTTGGGTGAACCACGTGAAATCTCTTTGTCTATTTCTTATGTGTGTGATTGTTAATTATCACTGTGAATTGTGTTTTCCACACTTACAATTCTAACAAATAGTATCAGAGCTACTGTGTTAGAGATCCGTAAAATGAAATCCATGGTACAAGAAGGTGAATTGAAAAAGTGTTGCTAGAGAAAATTGAACAAAAAGTCACCAGCACTCCCCAGACAGTGTTAGAAGAGCGCTATCACATTCACCCTAGCAAAGCACACGCCCCGTAGAAAACACCACAAAGCGCCGACGCAAGGACCTCTGTGGTGTGTATCTTCACAAATAACGCTCCCCCACCCTTTTAGAAGGAGCGCCGATCCTTTTTCAAAAAAAAATGCGTATGCTTTTTCAATTTTGAAAAATTTAAGATACGAAGGTTTTGTTTTAAAAGTGGAAAGATAAAGTTTATTTTATATGATAATGCATAAAGTGGGTGGAGGATCTATGAAAAGGTGAATTGATTATATTAAAATTGATCATATTAAAAGTATAAATTCAAGTAGGTGGATGTTATGCAAATTAAAGTGGATATAAAAGGTTTTTTTAAATATAATTTTTTATTATTTTTAAACCCTTTGAGATTATTATTTAATCTTATTTATTAAGATTTATATTTGTAGTTTTTACACGTTTAAAAGGGTTTTATAAGAAGTGGGTATTGGGAGATTTTTTGTGCTAATGACTAAGATGTAAAGTTTGAAGTTTGAAGTTGAAAAGTTTAGTAGGAAAAACAACTTTGAGTTCTGGAGGCTCAAGATGCACGATCTGCTCGTGCAACAAGGCACGGTGAAGGCGCTTTTGGGAAAAGCAAAGCAACCTACGACCATAACAGATGATGACTGGGATGAGATGGATGCAAGAGCACTGAGTGCCATACGCCTATGTTTGGTCGACACTATTCTATTCAATATTGTCTCGGAGAAGACAACAGTTGGTTTGCGGAGCAAGTTGGAAAGTCTATACATGATGAAGTCCTTGACAAGCAGAATCTACTTGAAGAGACAGTTGTATAGTTTGTGAATGAAAGAAGGTACAAAAGTGGATGACCATTCAAATACTTCCAATACCCTTATAATTCAATTGACTAGTATGGAAGTTAAATTCGAAGATGAGGATAAGGCTATTACATTGTTGTGTTCGTTCCCTGAGTCTTGGGATAATCTAGTCACCTCTATTAGCTTTAGCTCAACATAATTTTTAGATTATGACTCTGTTGTGGGAGCTTTGTTGGCTGAGGAGATGAGGAGAAAATCTAGTAAAGAAACCTCAACTTCAAAGGCGAGGCTGGTTAGAGGTCGAACAAAAGAGAAGAATGAGAGAAGTTCTTTCTGATCTAAGTCAAGACAAAGAAAGGGTAAAGAAAAATGTCAGTACGGTGGCAAAACATGACATCTCAAGAAAGATTGTTGAAGAGAAAGGAATCTGAGGAAAACTCTACGAAGGAAGCAATTTTGACTGTAACAAATTCAAGTATAATTGATCACGTTTTATCCATTTCTAGTAATTTACAATATCAATAAGAATGGCAGTTAGATTCAGGTGCCTCCCACCACATGTGCTCACATAGAAATTGGTTCTTTTCTTACCAATCTGTTGATGAGGGTGTAGTGTTTATGGGAAATGATATTCCATGTAAAACTGTTGGGATTGGCAGTATTGGAATTAGGATGTTCTATGGTATTGTTAGGGAAATAATGGATGTTAGATATGTACCTAAGCTTAAATCAAATTTGATTTCATTGGGAGTGTTGGATTCTTGTGGATATAAGTATACAAGTCAAGGTGGAGCTCTCACAGTGTCGAAAGGGAATTTAGTAGTGATGAAGGCAACAAAGGTTGATAACCTTTATAAGATGGAAGGTAGACTAAAGTGGCATCTAAAGTGACAAATGTATCTTATTTTTTATGGCAGAAGCATCAAGGTCATAAGAGCAAGAAATAATTGCAGGTACTCGTAAGAGGTAAATCAGTTCCAGACTTAAAATCTTTGTTTCTACATTCCTTCTTGTTTTATATCTCTGCAAGTTATGATGATGGTATAAAGGGATGTTGTGTGTGGGATCCTACTTCTCACAATGTCATCATTAACATAGATATATTATGTATGGAACAACCAAAAGGGTTGATTCAAGATCACAACGGTAAATTTGTTTACATGCTAGGTAACCCATTGTATGGCCTAATGGTACCCAGGCAAATATACAAGAGGTTTGAATCCTTCATATTGAGTCGGGATTTATCAAAGGGTAGGAATGACTATACAGTTTATAGTACATTCAGGGTAGGAATGATATGCTTGATGGAAGCTGAAGCATGGATAAAATCAGTAAGAAAATGACTCAGGTGGACATGACAATTCAGATGAGGGATCAAGGAGCAGTGAAACAAATTAAGGGCATGAAAATATACAGAGATGGTAATGGTAAGCTATGGTTGGAGTTCAGTATGAACATTGTAAAACCAATTTTATCCCTATTTTTTTCCATTATAAGTTTTCTTCAAGCATAGGGCCTATCTGTAAAGAAGAAAAGGTTATGTATCGTGTAAGTTTAGTAGGAGGTCTGTTGTATGCGATGAAATGGTTAAGACGAGATGTTTCACATGCTAATGATGTTGTCAGAAACGTGACAGATTCAGGTGTTGTAGTGAAATGGGTGCTTCGACATATGAGAAGCACAAATGTCACATATAATGGTTACACTGAGATGGTCTGTGATGATTGTAATGTATATTGTAATACAGGTGCTTTGGCCAAGAGGAGACCTATCACTAAATAAGTCTCACAACACAGTTGTGGAAGACATGTTAGAGGTGGAGTGATCCCTCGGGAAATCCAAACTTGTGCAAGTCACACAGGCGAGATAATGAAACCAATTTTATTAGAGAAGTTGCAGTGGTGCTTGGATTCTCTTGGCTTGCAACAAAGGTGATGAACAAAAGGAAGAAGCAAGGTGTTGTTCCTGAATATGTACTTAACGCTTAGAAAGTACAGTGTCTAGGCATCCGAAAGTGAATAAAGGATAAAAAGGGGAGAAGATTCAACCTTCAGGAAAGGAAGCTAAGGTTGATTTCCAGGTTGTCGTTGTCTCGCTTCCAACTATTCCTGAATGTTTGTATCTTGTTCAATCGCAGCCCATGAACGTTCAAGTTCTACCCGGGTGTTGGTTGTTTTAAGTATAGTATCGAAAAGGTTTAAAGCGATATGGGTTTGGTCCGATAAACCGGGTTCAATATTAGGTTGTCTTGCAATGGGGACAATCATAGAGGAACAGTAAAATTAAAGATGAGTTCGAGGTTTTTGATGCTGTATCAATTTGATCTTATAAAAGAGAACTTTGAATCCAATATTAAAGATAAAATGCAAACCAAAGGCCTTTTCTCGTAACTGGGTTATATTTTAAATTAATGGTGTGTGAAGTGTGGGAAAAACATTAAACTATCTATAACGCAAGGCTCCTATCAAGGGAGAATATGACCCTGTAAACAGAAGAAGAAAATAAGATAAGAAGGAATCTGATGAAGCAAAAAATATGACAATCTAAAAGGTTCACAGGTCTTGTACCTGCTAATAGCCGATATAGAGGAAAAATTGTAAATGATATAGACGACTAAAAATTGATCACCACAGTAGAAGTTTTACTAAATTGCAATGAAACATTCATCATACATATATAAGCAAAATGAAATTGAATATGAAATCACAGAGGAAACAAACTCATAACACAGTCTTAACGGAATTAGGAGTCTTCAATTTGCTTTGTATTAATTCTCAAAGGAAATGGTCTCTATTACAATCGACCAAAAAGGTCCAGCCTTGTTTCTTTCTTCTAATTTCGTATTTATACAAACTTCTACATGCTAGATGTTCAATCGTTCCAGGAGTATTTTCAGTTACAAAAAAGAGGAGATTAGATGTTTCAATTCTTTGTCTTTGTCTTTCTTTCGGGCAACTGGAATCCCTTCCTTTCTTTGCTCTTCGAGTTTTGAAAATATAACAGACAAACACTTGTCATTTTTTGATACCCGAAACCTGCCCCTTTGTATGCTCGGTGCAAGTGACACACTTCTCCACCAGTTGGGATATCATCCTGGAAGGTTCTCTTTGATTATTTTCCTCAAAAGTGTAATAATCCTTCACTAATTGTGGAAACTTCCCTTCTACCTGTTGATCTTCGGCATTGATAGAACATAAATGTACACTTGGTTTTATTAGTCATTTATCTACTTGGATTATATCCGTCTAAGTTATCTGTGATATTTCATCCAATTCTCTTTCCTCGCTCTCCTTGATATTGAGAAGATGCTTGGCTATATTAATCTGGCCCAGTGCCTCAGTGTTGTTTTCACTATCGAGATTCAACAACCCCCTATCTATGAAGCCAAAAGTTTCTTCACAGGAGTTTCTTACCTCTTTAGCTCATTGTTTGCCTTCTGATATGTTATGCTCCCATGCCTTCAACAAGATGTTACCTTGGGTTTGCTCTAGGATGGAGAGCCTTGAACTACTGCTCATTTCCTTTTTTGTCATGGCTATAACGGCGTCTTGGAAAACAACCTAAGCCGCCCCCACTTCTTTTTCTTTGAAGGAGATGTTTTCCAATGCTTGATCAATGAGTTGGCAGTGATTTTGAATAGTTTCCACTTTAGCAAGTAAACCTTTTTGAGCGACCGATATTCTTTTTTGGATTTCTATGGCTTGGGATTGGAATATCCCGATATCTATCATATGGCTTTCGATGAAGTTTAATTTGGTTTTTAGCTTCTCTATCAATACTTCTTGTTGGCTTATATGTGATTGGCTGGTCTGGGCCACCTGCTATGTTTGTTTGAGATTGATTTTGAGCCGCACGATTTCCTTTTGATCAACTGCTCTAGCTCGCTCTATACCTGAATTCGCTTGATCTGTAGCAACTATCACTGATGTAGCCAGTTTAGCCTCTAAAGTTTTGATTAAACGAATTTTCCGCTTCAACTGATCTCTTAGGGACTCGACAGAATATTGGTTGGCCGTAGCAAAAGCCCCCAATGTCCCTGCTATCTGAGTTGCAAATTCTTGCTTCTTCATATCTTTTCCATCGGCTAAGATTTTAAATTTCTTGGCTACCTTGCCTACTTCTTGATAAATCTCTTGCTTCACAATGACCTTTCTCTTATTATAGAAGAAAAATTCATTCGGAGGAAATTCTTCCACAGTTATGGGCGATAGTTCTTTGTCGAAAATCCAACTAGCGTCTGGGACCCCCTTCGTGGATTGTAGGGGGGTAACAAAAACAATAGGACTATCGATATGCTTGGATTATTTCCCCGGAGTAACAACCGGGGTTGATTTTCTTGTAGGGTTGGGGGTCTCGGCTTCCTGTTTCGGGCCCCTAGTTTGCTTCTTCTTTTCCTGGTGTTCTTCTTGGTCAGGTGTTGAATATTTGGATCCCTTGGCTTCCGCTTGTTGTACATCTGTAGTCGTCGGGTTCTTACCCTATAGGACCAGAGGAAGGCAACTCCACCAGTGTTCCTGGAATTTCAAAAAATCGGCCATCCCTTCAGGTGACAGAGCTTGTATCCGACTCAAGACCTTTGCATAGGATCTCGTGCCTTAGAAAATATCATCATGAGGTGAATTCTCATGTTCATATCTTTTAAGGCCATAATTAGCCATGTGATTACTCACGAACCTGTGTGGGTCGTGTTTCTTGAACTCAATGTGGACGAGTTTAATATCTTCCAAGGTTGCTGCCTCGACCTTTGCATGTCTGAAATCTAATAAAGAATAGGTATTCAAATGAATGGGAAAGGGTGGCCATACCTTTTTTGAAAATCCTTTAAGCTCTTTGCTTATGCCACCAATCACGGTTTGCCTAGTGATTTCCCGACAAACCAGAAGCGCCGAAAACCCTGATATAGGAAAATTCTGCCTCTACATACCAGTCGACCACGTTGCTCAAGTTGGCTGTGATGCCATCTAAAATCCTGGGCAGTGGATTACCGAAGATGATGACATGCATCGACACCAATGCCCAATTGAAAATCTCGTATATGAAGTCAGCGGCCTTATCCTCCCAAAGTTTTGAATAGTAGACATGGATAGGCTTAGCATCAGATGGACTCCAGCTCCATCTCATTAGGGGAAAAGGTGTCATGAAACAAACGACGTCCATGATATATGCGGACACAAAAAATGAAGCGGACTCCCCATTTTCCTTCTGCATCCGATATTTTGTAATACGACTGGTTAAACTATCTGAGAACAGTTTGGCCTAGTCGAAGGAACAACCTTCAGCGACTGTGTGAATCAGAGGCACCCACGGGAGAAAGAAATGTGTGGTGTCCTCCCTCCCATACAATCTACAGGTCATCATTGCTATGTATTTGAATTGCGGTTCCAAAGAAGAGATTGAATAAACTCCATTTTCGTCTGCCCTGAACTTTGCGGGGCGTGAGACCCAATCCTTGATCAGATCAGACAAGTTTATGTTGTATTGCTCACATTCCTTCCACTTTAAACTTTCCAGAAACTTGGCATTGTGTGAGAAGTTTGATGTGGGTGAAAGTTGGTACATCACCTACAAATGTTCTGGTCTGAAAGTCTCGATAGTCACCTTCTGCTTGCTGATAATGGTTCTGGTCGGGATATCCACATGATCCAATGCCCATTAGATCATATCATAATATGGAAGGAGTCATGACCTGGCCGCTAGCTTATGCATCTTTGATTGAACGACAAACTTGTATTTGGTGGCCAAGTCGTCTCTCTCATTATCACTGGAATTGTTTGAACAGTTCACCAATTTTGACTACAAAACCTTGGAGACGTATGACCAGGTTCTGACATAATCAATACTTTGGCGTGAAGTATCAGAAATAGTATCCACGCCTTGCCCTGAAATTTCAGTAATCACGTTGGAAGATTTTCGTGGGGCCATGATAGAGGACTCTGACTTAGCTCTCCTCTAGTAAAAATGTGTATACCTACAGAAATTAGCTCAGTGAGAGAAGATTCTTTGCGCAAGATAGAAATGGAATTTGAAATAATGAGAGAAAGAACTCTATATCCTGACCATTTAAAACCCTAGCGTCCTTACGAACAGAACGGTCAAATCATTTTTTGGGAAAGATCTTGCCATAAAAACAACATCTTTACCTATCACTTCAAATAAGTGCCATAAATTTTGACGGATGACACAAGTTGGTGCAAAAACATTTTAAAATTAACCCGTAGACAGAGCGTGTTAACATTTGTATTAATTCACTGATTAATCTGGTTCATCTTTTTAAATTAAACTTTATTTAAACGTTAATCACCCTTTTCGGCGTTCGCCGTATTGGGAGATTTTACTTCTAACTTTCGAGCCCTTAAAACCCGAGATCACGATGACCCGATTTAGTTAAGCAAAAATGTAATCCAGATTGAGTGTTTAATTAATCACGTTTAATTAAATATCACGACTTCGCGACTCGGGGCTACGAAGGTGGAGTTTCTTGGAAAAGCATATGTCGAGTCGCGAAATTTCGATAGAGTTTAACTATGGTAAAACTATTCACCCCTGACAATAACCTGGGTAACCTGTGTGAAAGTCTTGTGATTTCGCCTATCAGAATTATGACAGTAAGACTTTTGGGGAGGGTGAACTTCGAGACGTGAAACCCCAACAACACTTAACTAAGGTTTAAGGAGCTTTACTCTCAGCGCTAACCTGGGTAGGATTTTCAAGGTTGTTTCGCGACTTCGTGTATCGGTGTTTGGAAACATTGTGGCTTGTAACTCCCGAAATGTGATATCCCAAGGTATAGAAAAGTGAAAAATCTCGCTCAACAGTTAAAAGGTAATGGATTAAGAGTACAATGGCCATTGCCACTCTGTATATCAGGACTACTGAGGTTTTTAGTGGGTAAAATTCATGAAGTAAAAGACAACTTAAAGGCTAACCTTTGATTTTAAGAATTACATTTAAACCAGTTGAAAAAGGTGGCTCCAACATAGGCTCCAACTAGGGATCCCATCTCCCTGCAAGACGGGAAGAACAATAGACCACGTGAATGTATTGGGTAAATGGAGTCATTGGTTTTACTTCTGCGAAACTTGCTTAAGGAAAAGGGGATATAGAGGGAAGAAGATATTTCGTCTTTTACTTGTGAAAAGCTTTTCAACATCAAATACGTTTCAAACTCAGTTGCAATCCCTTTCATGACTTTCTCTTTTTATTTACCGAATTCAGGTTTGCCTTAAGAAAATCAAAACAGTCCTAGGAAATCTAACAGATCTTGTGGCTTTTGGCTTGCATCAAACGAAATTTATTATATGTTTTTAATCGGCGAGCCCTGTCTAAACTTAGGATGCAGATCTAGTTTCAAGACAATTGATTACCAGAGTAGAGTGATATTCATGTATAACATCCTTACAGAGATCTCAGATATTGATTCACTGCCAGCGAGCCTATTCAGTACCCCGATGAAGTTATCTGGCCCTTTTCATTGAATTTCCTTTCACCACTTCGAAATATATTTATGCATTTAGATGCTGAGACGAGGGCAATCATTTCTGAATTTCCTTTCATTATCTCTTTGAACTAGATGGGGGCAATCATTTATGAATTTCCTTTCACCATCTGTCTTAAAATTTACTTTTTAGAACACGAAGTTGGGGTAATCAGTTTGTATGAGGGGTGATATCTGTGTAATATCTTGCAGTGGAGGTCTATCAACTTACTTTGATTACCCGGTACCAACATTCCCTTAACTTTCACAACACCTTAGCCCGTAGAGAAAAGGGGAAAGATTATTTCTAAGGGTCTTCCTTTGAGCAAGCCTCAATCCTTCAAAAATGTTGAAAAACCTATAATAGTCGGGATCAACCTACGCATAACTTTGTTTAGTAAGAGACTGAGGAGTTGTGAAGACCATCTTACTTTCCAAAATATGTTTTACAGTTTTCAAAGTTAAAACGTAATCTCTTCTCCCCATGTATGCAAACCCAGAAAGATGTTTGGATTTTTAAGAAGGTATTTCTGAAGACCGAAAGAAAGGTGATAGATAGAGATCTGTAAATTGAGAAACAGGGGTCGAAAATTAAAACTGACTCTTGAAACCCTTTTCCCAGAGATGCTTTACTTTTTTTGCTTATTTTAACTACCTCCTATCTTTATTTTAAGTTAAATTCTTAGGACCCAAAGCAAGTAGTTGTTCTTTTTAATAATAGTCAAGCGAAAACATTATATTTATGGGACCATTATGGTGCTTTGGAGACCTTTGTTATTTTTATTTTTTATTTTTTTAAATAGAATCCTCAAGAATTCATACCTTTGCCTTACCATTTTAAAATAACCGAAAACCTTTTCTATCACCCTGTTTCGGTGAATTTAGTCTCCGATATATGAATTTATGTTTTCTCCTTTCACTCGTTTAGGTCGCAAACCGAAATCCTATAAACACAAAGAGTTCCTTTTAAAAGAGCTGAATGTATTGAAAATTGCGTATTTCTACTTCTACAAAATTACTGACCTAATTAATTAAATGTGAAAGTAAACTTACCCCAAAGAAATTATGAAACATAAAGAAAATACAAACCGGTATATACAATGGAAATCTTTTGGGAACCAATTATTGCATGTAGTGTTTTAAATAATGCCCGTTAACAGGGATGTTGAAGATTTTACCGTCCAGATTTTCTAATAGGAACGAATTTTTTCCTTCGGGAGCTGCGACTTTGAATGGTCCATACCATATATGATAGAATTTACCATGTTTCGCCAAATATTCCTTTCTAACATCCCATTTCAAGACTAAATCGCCAGGGAGAAACTCTCTGTCTTTTTCCTTACGATCGAATAACGTTTTCATGTCGTCTTGGTATTTTTGCAACCTTTCGTCCACTTCGACCCTATGCTGTTGTACTTTGATTAGCTGGTTTATCCTTCTTGTGACATGATTTGGTTCTTTTTTATCATCTTGCCACATTTTCATTACGGGAAATGCCAGGTTTGTGGGTAATACCACGTCAGTCTTGTACACCATTTGGAAAGGAGAGGTGCCGATGGATTTTTTCGTGCCTATCTGATTCACCCATAATGCGTATTTTAAATGCACATGCCAAGATCTTTTGTTCTCGTTCAACACTTTCTTAATTACATTGATCAAAATCTTGTTCGAAGACTTAGCCAGTCCATTTCCTTGGGGGTAATATGTCGTGGAATGGATGAGCACGATATTGTGTTTTTGGCAAAAACTGATCATAGCCATAGATTTAAAAGCATGGGTGTTATCTGTGACTATCTTTCGGGGGCAACCGAATCTAGAAAAAATGTTTTCTTCTAGGAAATCTATTACCACTGAATCTGTTACCCTTCTGGTTGGAATAGCCTCCACCCATTTAGTGAAGTAATCTGTGGCGGTTAGGATTCATTTGTGTTGAGCGCTGGAATGGGGGTTAATTTCGCCTATAAAATCTAGTCTCCACTACTGAAAAAGAGCCTTTGTTTTGACCGAGACTAATGGTAGTGCTGGGAGTTTATGCTTGCCTGTGAACAATTGGCAAGAGTTGCAAGTCCTGACTTTGGCATTGACGTCTGAGAAAAGTTTAGGCCAGTAATATCCTGCCCTCGGGATTTTATAAGCTATCATTCTCCAAGTGTGATGTCCCCTGCACACTCCTTCATGGAATTCGCCTATGAACTTCTCTATTTTAGATTCAACCAAACAAACCAACAGGAAGCCAAGTGGGTCCTTCTAATACAATTGACTCTCGGATATACAGTATTTGACCACATGCAGTTTTAGCATCTTGGCTTTGGATGGGGATAAATCACTCGGGCATTTCAAAGTCAGTAGGTAGGACACTATGTTTTTGTACCAATCAGAGGATGTAAACTTTTCTTTGATTCTGATTTCACTTGTTTTCTCATAGAGCTCGTTCATATCCTTACCTTATTTTCTAATTTATTTGTTTGCGCTAATTTATCACCCGTGAGTTTATCTGTCAGTATATGTGTTTCAGTTGTCTTGGTTTCTTTTGTTTGGGTCTCAACCTCCTTTACTATGGGATTTAGCGAGTCTTCCCCTTTCATTTTTCTATTAGATGTATCAGTTTATTTCGAGGCGGGCTCATATACTTCACCCCTAGGGAGAATTTTATTGGGTTGAAGAGTCAATGCAGGTTTGTTTTTAGACCTCAGGTTATACCTCGGTTGGACTTCAACTATTATAGAATCAGTCGCTTCTTAACATACAACAAAATCGATGTTGTTTATGTCCTCATCTTTATTTGACGGTTGTCGAGTGTTCAAGGCCTTCTTGTAATCTTCTTTAGTTAAGTAAGGTTGTATACAGTTGTCACCCAAATTTGTCACATCTTCATCCAAATCTTCAAAATCTTGTAGGTCGTTTCCTCCTATAAAATTTTCATTTTTTAAAGGGGTTTGAATTTTTTGGTCTTCATTTTTAACTTGCCTTTGTTGATTTTGAGGATTTGGGTTTCTTTTGAATTCCCTCTTAATGAAAGGATCGGCCTTGGATTGATCTAGCTCCATTCTGGAAATCTTATTTGGTAATTCCTTAATTATCCTAGCCATATCATCCATTTTTTCGTCAGTGGATCTATTTGACCCTGAGGGTCCCGCTTGTTCCCTAAAACATTTGTTTTCTCGGTTTCCCATTTCTACCTTGGTTTTCAACTTGCTAGAAGCCATCATATTAGACTCGATTTCTATGGCATCATCTTGCATTCGGGTTAGGGTAGCCCCCCTCCTTTCTCTCAAAAGGAGTGTGAAATTGGGTTCGAAAGCTCCCACAAAGGTCACCTTGGCTGCAGGTTGGGATGGTTTAACTTCAACCGGGATCTTATTATATAATTTGTTAAATCTTTGAATGAATTCCATAACGGTTTCTGAAGTCTTTTTCTTTAAAGATCTGAACTCTGACAAATAATATAAATGGTCTTTCCTTTCACCCCATTGTCTAAGGAAAGTGTCTTCCAGGGCATCATAGGATAATATTGACCCTGCGGGTAAACCTCGAAACCAAGTTCATACCTGTCCTTCGAAAGTCTGAAAAAACAACCTCAAATACAAGTCTTTGTGTTCAAGGCCTAGGATATTGACGAACTAATCAAATAAGTTTATATGTTCAGCTGCGGTCAAGTCCCCTTCTCCTGTAAATTTAGGTAAGTTTTTTATGTAATTTTTAGGAAGGTCGTTTAGAGGGACGAGTAGGACCAAAGGTGCATGCCTCGCAGCTACTTTAGCGAAAACTTTGGGAAACGGGGGAGACACTTGGCCCCTCGCTCCTCCTCCTGGAGCCACTCCACCTCCGACGACGACGACCACCATTGGTGCTACCTGGTAGGGAAAAGGTGTGTTATATATAGGGTTTTGGAAGACTAAAAGAAAATTTCTAGCTTCTTCGAGAGATGAGAAAAGAGAAGACGGGTGAAAAGAGATGCGGGGACTTGGATCTTCGGATTTGCAATAGATGTAATCAGGGGAATCCTCGGGTGTAAAATTTGATTATATGGCATACTCTTCGATACTTGGTGAGGTCGGGAAGTCTAACTGAAGAGTTGGCGGGGTATCGATCTCTGATAAATTCACTGTGGGATTTTTACCTTTGTGTATGCCAAAGGTTGTTGGATGGATCTCACTTTTAACCTCAGAGAGAGTTAAAATTGGGTTGATGGTTTCAGGGTGGGGATTGTGCGAGGTTGAAGCTTCAAAGGAACTCTCGATATTGAGTTGTGGGCGCTTAAGTTGGTAGACTGTAGTGGTTGGCTTAAGGGAACTTCTAGATTTCAGTATTTTTTTGGGATCGGAAATGGGCGTGGTCTGTTTACCCTCTGGGTTTTGTCTGGTGTTCCTTCGATAGGATGCCAACTTATTTAAACGTGGAGTCACCAAGTGAAAGATGATAAAAATCCTTTAGAAGGTGCTCACTCTTTGTTCACTATAAAAGGGTGAAACTTGCAAAAATGTCGTTCTTCCCAGGGAAAAGGTTTCGTAACTTTGTCCCCGGCAACGGCGCCAGAGAGATGTTGTTCCAGAATTTGTACTTAAGGCTTAGAGAGTACAGTGTCTAGGCATATGAAAGTGAGTAAAGGATAAAAAGGGGAGAAGAGCCAACATTCGGGAAAGGAAGCTAAGGCTGATTTCCAGGTTGTCACTGTCTCACTTCCAACTATTCCTGAATGTTTATATCTTGTTCAATCGTGGCCCATGAAAATTCAAGTTCTACCCGGGTGTTGGTTGTTTTAAGTATAGTATCGAAAAGGTTTAAAGTGAGATGGGTTTGGTCCGATAAACCGGGTTCAATATTAGGTTGTCTTGCAACGGGGACAGTCATAGAGGAACAGTAAACTTAAAGGTGAGTTCAAAGTTTTTGATGTTGTATCAATTTGATCTTATAAAAGAGAGATTTGAATCCAATATTAAAGATAAAATGCAAACCAAAGGCCTTTTCCGGTAACTGAGGTATATTTTAAATTAATGGTGTGTGAAGTGTGGGAAAAATATTAAACTATCTATAGTGCGAGGCTCCTATCAAGGGAGAATCTCACCCTGTAAACAGAAGAAGAAAATAAGATAAGAAGGAACCTGACGAAGCATAAAATATGACAATCTAAAAGGTTCACAGGTCTTGTACCTGCTAATAGATGATACAGAGGAAAAACTGTAAACGATATAGACGACTAAAAATTGATCACCACAGTAGAAGTTTTACTAAATTGCAATGAAACATTCATCAGACATATATAAGCAAAATGAAATTGAATATGAAATCATAGAGGAAACAAACTCATAACACAGTCTTGACGGAATCAGGAGTCTTCGGATTTTTTTGTATTAATTCTCAAAGGAAATAGTCTCCATTACAATCAACCAAAAATGTCCAGCCTTGTTTCTTTCTTCTAAATTAATATTTATACAAACTTCTACATGTTGGATGTTCAATTGTTCCAGGAGTATTTTCGGTTACAAAAAAGAGGAGGTTACACGTTTCAATTCTTTGTCTCTGTCTTTCTTTCAGACAACTGGAATGCCTTCCTTTCTTTGCTCTTCGAGTTCTAAAAATATAACAGACAAACACTTGTCATTTTTTGATACCTGAAATGTGCCCCTTTGTATGCTCGGTGCAAATGACGCACTTCTCCACCAGTTGGGCTATTAACCTGGAAGGTTTTGTTTTATTATTTACGTCAAAAGTGTAATAATCCTTCACTAATTGTGGCAACTTACCTTCTACATGTCGATCTTCGGTGCTGATAGAACATAAATGTACACTTGGTTTTATTAGCCATTTATCTACTTGGATTATATCCGTCTGGGGTATCTATGATATTTTTATCAATTCTCTTTCCTTATTCTCCTTGATATTGAGCAGATGCTTGGCTATATTAATCCATCCCAGTGCCTCAGTGTTGTTTTCACTATCGAGATTCAACAACCCCCTATCTATGAAGCCAAAATTTTCTTCACACAAGTTTCTTACCTCTTTAGCTCGTTGTTTACCTTCTGATATGTTATGCTCCCATGCCTTCAGCAAGATGTTACCTCCGGTTTTCTCTGGGATGGAGAGCCTAGAACTACTGGCCATTTCCTTTTTTGTCATGGCTATAACAGCCTCTTGGAAAATGACCTGAGCCGCCCCAACTTCTTTTTCTTTGAAGGATATGTTTTCCAATGCTTGATCAATGAGTTGGCAGTGATTTTGAATAGATTCCACTTTAGCAAGTAAACCTTGCTGAGTGACCAATATTCTTTTTCGGATTTCTATGGCTTGGGATTGGAATATCCTGATATCTATCATATGGCTTTCGACAAAGTTTAATTTGGCCTGTAGCTGCTCTATCAATCCTTCTTGTTGGCTTATCTGTGATTGGCTAGTCTCGGCCACCTGCTATGTTTGTTCAAGATCGATTTTGAGCCTCTCAATTTCCTTTTGATTAGCTGCTCTAGCTTTCTCTATACCTGAACTCGCCTGATCTCTGACAGTTGTCTCTACTGTATCCAGTTTAGCCTCTAAAGTTTTGATTAAGGAGTTTCTCTGCTTCAACTGATCTCTTAGGGACTCGACAGAATATTGGTTCGTCGTAGCAAAATCCCCCAATGTCCCTGCTATCTGAGTTGCAAATTCTTGCTTCTTCATATCTTTTCCATCGGATAAGATTTTAAATTTCTTGGCTACCTTGCCTGCTTCTTGATAAAGCTCTTGCTTTACAATGACCTTTCTCTTCTTATCGAAGAAAAATTCATTCGGAGGCAATTCTTCCATAGTTATGGGCAATAATTATTCGCCGAAAATCCAACTAGCGTCTGGGACCCCCTTCGTGGATTGTAGGGGAGTAACAAAAACTATAGGACTACCAATTTGCTTAGATGATTTTCTTGGAGTAACAACCGAGGTTGATTTGCTTGTAGGGTTGGGGGTCTCGACTTCCTATTTCGGGCCCCCAGTTTGCTTCTTCTTTTTGTGGTGTTCTTCTTGGTCAGGTGCCAAATCTTTGGATCCCTTGGCTTCCGCTTGCTGTACATCTACGGTCATCGTGTTCTTACCCTGTAGGATTGGAGGAAGGCAGCTCCACCATTGTTCCTAGAATTTCAAAAGATCGTCCATCCCTTCAGGCGACAAAGCTTGTATCCGACTCAAGACCTCTGCATAGTATCTCGTGCCTCGAAAAATATCATCATGAGGTGAATTCTCGTGTTCAAATCTTTTAAGGCCACAATTAGCCATGTGATTACTCATGACCCTGTATGGGTCGTGTTTCTTGAACTCAATGTAGACGAGTTTAATATCTTCCAAGGCTGCTTCCTCGGCCTTTACGTGTCTGAAATCTAATAAAGAATAGGTATTCAAATGAATGGGGAAGGGTGGCCATACCTTTTTTGAAAATCCTTTAAGCTCTTTTCTTATGCCACCAATCATGGTTTGCCTAGCGATTTCACAACAAACCAGCCTATATGGTATAAATAATGGTAGATCATATGGAGGAACAGAAGTGTCGAAAACCCTGATATAGGAAAATTTTGCCTCTACATACCAGTTGACCACGTTGCTCAAGTTGGTCATTATGCCATCTGAAATCCTAGGTGGTGGATTACCGAAGATGATGACATGCATCGACACCATTACCCAATTGAAAATATCATATACGAATTCAACGGCCTTATCCTCCCAAAGTTTTGAATGGTAGACATGGATAGGCTTAGCATCAGATGGAGTCCAGCTCTAGCTCATTAGGGGAAAAGATGTCATGAAACAAACGACGTCCATGATATATGCGGACATAAAAAATGAAGCGGCCTTCCCATTTTCCTTCTGCGTATGATATTCTATAATATGACTGGTTAAACTGTTTGACAACAGTTTGGCCAAGTCAAATGAACAACCTTCAGTGACTGTATGAATCAGAGGCACCCACGGGAGAAAGAAATTTCTGGTGTCCTCCCTCCCATACAATATACAAGTCATCATTGCTATGTATTTGAATTGCGGTTCCAAAGAAGAGATTAAATAAACTCCATTGTCGTCCACCCTAAACTTTGCGGGGTGTGAGACCCAATCTTTGATCAGATAAGATAAGTTTCTGTCGTATTTCTCGCATTCCTCCCACTTGAAACTTTCCAGAAACTTGGCATTGTGTGAGAAGTTTGATGTGGGCGAAAATTGGTACATCACCTGCAAATTTTCTGGTCTGAAAGTCCTGATAGTCACCTTCTACTCGCTGATAATGGTTCTGGTCAGGATATCCACATGATCCAATGCCCATCGGATCATATCATAATATGGAAGGAGTCATGGCCTGGCTGCTACCTTATGCATCTCTGATTGAACGTCGATCATGTATTTGGTGCCCAAGTCATCTCTCTCATTATCACTAGAATCGTCTGAACAGTTCACCAATTCGGACTATAGAACCTCAGATACGTATGACCAGGTTCTAATAGAATCAATCTTTTGGGGTGAAGTATCAGAAACAGTATCTATGCCCTACCTTGAACTTTCAGTAATCACCTTGGAAGCTTTTCGTGGGGCCATGATAGAGGACTCTGACTTAGCTCTCCTCTAGTAAAAATGTGTATACATACAAAAATTAGCTCAGCAAGAGAAGATTCTTTGCGCAAGATAGAAATGGAATTTGAAATAATGAGAGAAAGAACTCTATATCCTGACCATTTAAAACCCTAGTGTCCTTACTAACAGAATTGTCAAATCTTTTTTTTGGAAATATCTTGCCATACAAACAACATTTTTACCTATCACTTCAAATAAATTCCATAAATTTTGACGGGTGACACAAGTTGGCGCAAAAACATTTTAAAATTAACCCGTAGATGGAGCGTGTTAATATTTGTATTAATGCACTGATTAATCTGGTTCAGTTTTTTAAATTAAACTTTCTTTAAACGTTAATCACCCTTTTCGGTGTTCACCGTATCGGGAGATTTTACTTCTAACTTTCAAGCCCTTAAAACCCGAGATCGCGATGACACAATTTAATTAAGAAAAAACATAATCCGGATTGAGTGTTTAATTAATCCCGTTTAATTAAATATCGTGACTTCACGACTCGAGGCTACGAAGGTGGAGTTTCTTGAAAAAGCATATGCCGAGTCACGAAATTTCGATAGAGTTTAACTATGGCAAAACTATTCACCTTTGACACTAACCCGGGTAACCTGTGTGAAAGTCTCATGATTTCACCTACCAGAATTATGACGGTAAGACTTTTGGGGAGGGCGAATGCCGAGACACGAAACCCTGACAACACTTAACTAAGGTTTAAGAAGATTTACTCTTGGTGCTAACCTGAGTAGGATTTTCAAGGTTGTTTTGGGACTTYGCATATCAAGGTTTGGAAACATTGTGGCTTGTAACTCCTGAAACGCGATATCCCGAGGTATAGAAAAGTGAAAATGCTCGCTCAACAGTTAAAAGGTAATGGCTTAAGAGTACAATGGCCATCGCCACTTTGTATATCAAGACTACTGAGATTTTTAGTGGGTAAAGGTCATGAAGTAAAAGACAACTTAAAGTCTAACCTTTGATTTTAAGAATAACATTTAAACTAGTTGAAAAAGGCGGCTCCAACACAAGGTATCAGGTTAATTGTTGTCAAGGTGGAGATTGTTGGGATTCAGTGACAACAAATTCCTCTAATGATAGATCTAGATCCTATTATTCTGCATTGGTTACAACCAAATAGCCCAAGTTAGAATATGGATAGGGATTGCATTTAATATTCAGTTTCTTGTATGAATGTATAAATTCATGTAAGCTCGTAGGGGCAAAAACGACTGTGAGAGACTGAGTGTGTGAGAGACTTGCAAATCTGATGTAATCTCCATAATACGAATAATAAGACAACCAATTCCTATGCTTGGTGCATGTAGCCCAACGTTTGGTTGAACCACGTGAAATCCCTTTGTCTATTTCTTATGTGTGTGATTTTTAATTATCATTGTGAATTGTGTTTTCCGCATTGACAATTCTAACATCTACTATATAGTCATAATGTTATTCATCCAACCCATCATGATATTCATATAAATCAACAACATTGAATGTGAGTGAGATATCCAATTATGTAGATAGCTCTAAAACACAAGCATTATCTATTTTTTTTTCATGGACCAATCTTTTTCATCTTCAATTTGTGATAAATATCTCTTAGAAATATTTCAATTTCTTGGATATGCTAAAACTATTCTCCCTCTTCAAAAATTATGATTTTTCTGTTTATACCATCTCTCTCTTTTTATACCATCTCTCAATGTGTATTGTGGGCTCCTCTTTTGTAACTTTTTTTACACCTAATCATGAACTTCTTTGATGTGCTATAAGTAAGACTCACATCTACACTCTTTTGGCTTCCTTCTCGTAATGGTGTCAAGTTAACTTCATCTTGGGGATCTTCTATTAACAATTTGAAATGGATTTTTACTTGTAGATCTGCATACTAAATTATTATATGAAAATTCATCCTATGCTAGCACACTTGATCTTGCGTCCTAGTTTTTCACCAACCAAGTATCTTAATAATTTTCCAAGACTTCTATTAACAACTTAAATTTTTCCATCATTTTGTGGATGATAAGTAGAACTAAAGTGCAGTCTTTATTTAATTTCTTCCATAATGTTTTCGATAATTGTCCAATGAACTTATTATCCATATCTAGTGTCACACTTCTAGAAAATCTAAGTAATTTTATAATTTATTTGAAAAATAAGATAGATATGTCAGTGGCATCGTTAGTCTTTTTACAAGGGATAAAATGTGTCAATTTAGAAAACTTGTCAAAATCAACAAAGATTGAACCATTACCTCATTCAGTTCTTGCCAAGCCCGACATAAAATCCATACTAATGTCCTCCCATAGCGCAACACAAAATCCATACTAATGTCCTCCCATAGTACTTTTAGTATCAGCAATGGCATGTAAAACCCTCTATTTCAACTTCTAACTTTAGCATAGTGACAAATTATGCAGTGTTCAACCCATTTCTTGACATGTTTAGCCATTCTTGACCAATAGTAGCATTCCTCAACCAATGCCTTAGTCTTATCAATACCAAAGTGTCCACTTAAGCCTCCATTATGGAGCGATCTAACCAAACTTGGGCCCATCTGCCAGAGCCAAGTTGCCGGAAAATTTACTGCGAGTCCAATGATATTGATTGCGTCTGTTTGTGTCTATAATGATTGCCTCTTTTCCCTGTCACTATGGCCATAGAATAAACGTTCTACTAAATGACAGATCTTTTTTGGGATGACTTAGAATAAATGTTCTATCTTTTGGAAGTTTTCTAGTTATTTTTTTTGTTCGATTTTTCTCGAAATTTGGTGAGGAATGGTTGGATATGCAGATTTGAGTGGTTAAGTTTGTATAATCCAAGTGCCCCAAGGGTTTTTCAGCATGCTGAATCCATATATGCATTCAAAAATGCAATTTAAACAATAGAAAATAGAGATTTTGTCTAGATTTACATCTCTGAATTTTGACCAAAAAACCCAAAAGGTAGAACGTTTAGCCAAAACCATTTATATCATCAAATTCTGAAGAAATAAATCATTTCCTAAAACAACTAGACAACTCCCTCACTATGAGATGGCCCCTCTATCTAATGATTATTGTATTAGGTTTGTGAATGTGATTTTGAATACTAACATTATCTTTCCATTTAAAATTCAGATTTTTATTATTAATTAACTAGTTAAAATTCATATTTTTTTCATTATTTAACTTGTTTAAATAATTGTTTACTATTTTGAATTTACACAATATGATTAAGAAATTAGTGCTCTGATTGCTTGTTTACCATGTCTAAGTGATTAAAAGACAAATATATACACAACCGCTTTTTCCACGTTTGAGTGATTGTGGTAAAGTTTGAAAACTTCACAAAAAGAAGCTAGTTCAGGTAACCCAAGACATCTAGACGTCTCTTAGGTAAGACAACAGATCTTCAATTCGACTCCCATCCTCATCCTTAGTCGATCGAGTGAGGCAGCTGGATCTCCCCTGTGCATGGATTGGATTCTATATTTAGATTTCTATTTCTATCTTTAGGTCTCAGAGAATTTTAGGATGGGATTCTATATTTAGATTTCTATCTTTAGCTCTCAGGTTTTTAGGTTATTTGGATTGCAACGGGGCCCAATTATAAATAATTAATGCATATTAAAACAAATACAGAGTACATCCAACCAACTCGCCAGACCCCAATGGGTTTTGTAAAGCATTATTAATTTCGATTCTTTCTATATTCAAATTCGTTTGAGAATATATTTTCTCATGAGCGATCTCCCTGTTTATTTTTTGCTTAAATTTACAATTTTTATGTTTAAAGTTCTAATTTTTAAATGAGGTCTATAGATTTAGAGAGCTATTTTTAAGGTATAAGCATGTTTTCCTTTTTCTCTTCTTAATATAAAATTACATTAATGCTTGAAACTAATCATGAAATGTTTATATTGAAAACTGAAATGGCAGCGCATTCATGGTTAAACTCACAAACAAAATACAGACACAAGGAAAAAAGCTAGTGTGACATGAAGATCAAACCAAATCAGCTAGGGCTCTGAAAAGTCAGAACTTGTGTGCACTAATTCATTCACCATACGATGAACTTGTACTATATATACATATGAAATTTGTGTACCTATGATATTGAAATTTTGAAATGTGATATCTATATATTTCATCTCTATAATGTCATTGGTTTGACTGAATTCTGAGCTACCAAGAAAAAAGGATATGATAAATTTTCAAAAAAAAATTGTTTTTACTTCTTACAAGAGAGAAAAAGTCGACCACATGTCCAATTTGTATGATATATTTATAATTTCCATAAAAAATACTATGGTTTGTCTTATTTTCAAATAAACTAGTCTCACTTAATTTGGACTTTCCAAAGTTTAAATATGATAATTGTACTAAGAACACTTGTAGAAGACTAGTGTTAGGACTAGTAAAAACCCCTAAATTACACAACCTTTATTTCTAAAAATATAGTGAATCAAAACATAAAATTTATAACAAAAGTACATCAATATGTCTCCTTATACCTCTAAGACTTTTAGTATAAAAATTCACTGAAAAAAATTGTAGTGGAAATTCCAAAATGTCTTGTTTGAGACTAATTTCAAGACTAGTTAAAAACTCTAACTTCTATAGAATATATCTTAAAAATTATAGTGAACCAAAACCTAAAATTTTTGCCACAATTATTTTGTTATGTGTCCTCGCGCTCTTGAACATTTCATGGTCTAAAAAAATACAAAAAAAAATAGATATCGAAAATTTCAAGATAACTTGTTAAAGACTAATTTTAGGACTAGTGAAAAACCCTAACTTCCACACGATATATCTCATAAAGCATAGAAAACCAATTTTTTTTTTCAAAAGGTAATTTGCTATGTATCCTTA
>JASDQU010502560.1:39426-49970 GCA_032191745.1 Picea mariana
TTAATCCATATTAGATCCCTAACTACAATTACCATCTAAATTAACATTAATGCAAATCAAGTCAATACTAACATGAAAATTATAAATACATTCTAATCCAACTGTTTAATTAATAAGAAGACTAGATTTAATAGTTAGGTCTGAGTGAACTAGGTGATCTACTCATCAAGAGTGTCTAATCGTAAAGAAGGTTGTTCCACCTAAATTACGATCATGTCTCCCTATCAATTTCTGTTTCCTAATTCTGGTAACAACTTTGCATCAAAATTACTGTGGTTGAAATGCCTTTCAAACTACTGTTATGTTTAAAGTAGTATCTTTTTATCTATCACTAGATCCTAGATAGAGACTCCCTCGACTGTAAGGCATGAAGTTAATTACCATTGACATGAATAACTTATGGCTATTTACATTGTAAATTCTTTTTAATTTCCAACGAAGATGATGATAAGTGTTGAACTCAACAGGACAGTTTCAACCACTCACCACAGGGATAGCCAAATCCAGAAGCTAGCCTTTTAGAGATTTCCAAGCATCTAAATGCCTTTTATACAAAAATTCAGACTACGATTCAGTTATTAATCTCATTTCTCTACCATCAAAATCTTACAATGGTGGAATAATTAATGATCAATTAAATTCCTTCTGCCAAAAGAAAATCAGAATGGTACCACTTAATTTCCAGGACTTGTTTAAAGCAATAACTGTTAATGATGGCATAAAAACCGAATTCATCCACATAATCCATATGCCATCTAACCGATCAAATATGTTTTTTAACAAACGAGGTTTTACTGAAGTTACAGATATAAAATGAATCGCTGCCATCGCTATCAACTTGGCCCGGTGGATTCGCGAACATCCTGATAACAAGCTTCTAAACAAGGCAACTCCCAGTCATCTTATAGAGGCAAAAACGTATTCCTTAAACAACAACATTGTCATCCCTGAGGGCAATTCGTGGTTTTTTTTTTTTTAAGGCAGTAACAGTGAGGAGTAACATCCGCGTGATAGTACAATCAAGGTCTTAAATTTGGTGGAAAAATCGTGGGGTAATCATTGGCCATCAATAGACTATCAGTTGTTGTTGATATGCTATCATTCGACCCATTAATAAGATCGTTGGTCAACATGCTATCAGTATGCCATTAACGAAATCACCATTCAACCTTATGCTGTCAAAATTAGCAGGCTATCCATTAAACGCATCAAAATTCATTATCTAATATAATTTATCTAATGAAATCATTGTAAAAATAATGATATAGATGTCAATTCAATACGTCCATTCATTGTCTAGTAAGTTCGCTGTCAACAAAAATAGGCCATCCATTAACACCTATTACACCCCTATTTACACAGTAAAACCACCTCCGTCGGCACAATAAAAATGATACCCAATACTCAGTAACTATGTAAGCATTCAAGGATGATTCATTGGTGGTTCAAGAGTAAATATCATGCATTCAAGGTAAACATTTACTGTCTTTCAAATGTAAAAAAAAAAAATGCGTCAGTAAGTAAAATAAGACACGGTAACTCCGGGATTAAAAACGCTGGTTAAAAATGCTGGTCTATTGGTCATATTCACAGGGAGATTAACATTCAAAAATCAATTTGTTGAATTTAACAATCAACCTTATTGTGGTTAAAACATCCAAACAATATAATGCTCTGAGATTAACCATTCATCAAACACCTAGAAGTAAAATTTTTATTAACCAATATGCCCTGGCAGTCTAAGATGAAGGGTGTGTAGCTTTGTCAAGCACCGAGAAATCGAAACAACTAACCAAAAATTAAATACAAAGGGTTGGTTGTGCAAATTTTCCCCCAAGTCAAAGAAGTGCAGCCGAAGGAGGGACAATCACCAGGCAACAACAACATATAAAAATGCCGAGTTGAAAGAAGACTTTGTAATCAATCAAACTTGGCAGGGTTAGATAAACACATCTAGGTGTAAGACACACAATCAACCAAGGAAAACAATAGAGGTAGATGGATGATGGGATCGTCCTTCGCTCATCATCCCTGCATAGAAAAGCAGAACGTTGAGATCCATAGGTMTTTTAACGCTAAGGTGACAACCGTAGATCAGGCTCATGACTGACTGCTCAAGCGAGGATTGGTGAGCTAGGAATGAAGGCTAACAACTACGATGATCACAATCCACATAGCAATGGGTCAAGACAAGWAGGAAAACGAAGGCCATAAGAGACAACAACCATTGAGCTAGGCTAAGAAAAGTTTCATGCATCTTTTAAAAACATCGGTTTACTTCTCCATTAAATAAGCAGAACCAAGCATAAGTCCTAATATATTCTACCATACAAAATGAAAAGAGT
Organism: Picea mariana; assembly: GCA_032191745.1. NCBI lineage: Eukaryota > Viridiplantae > Streptophyta > Pinopsida > Pinales > Pinaceae > Picea > Picea mariana. The sequence goes on from JASDQU010502560.1 coordinate 41,772, forward strand.
GTATCGTTGCCTGATCGCCTGCTCTTAATGACATCCACGTGCTCCATGCAACTCCCTCTCGCTGACCGTTGACACTTCATCGGTACCTCCCAACCAATGCAAGGGGTACTCTTCTCACCCCTTAGCCCCTCGAGCCACAAAGGGGCCACACACTCTATACAGAGGTTTCGACTAGCTCCCAACTCGCCTCACAAGGCCGAGCTACCACTCCTCACCGAGCTGAGTATCCCAACTCCCATAAGTTAAATCAACCAAGTAGATATCTCTGCAGCGTAACATTATGCAAACAGAAGATAATCCTTCGTCCTTCTCCTTCCTTCATTATATAGAGTTTCGATCTTCCTTTCTTTCCTAAAATCTCATTTAATTAAAGTTTTGAAATAAATTCCTAAAAATTCTTCTCCATACAAGTGTCCCCCATCCCCTACATTTCTCCACTATTTAATTTCTTTAATTAATTAATTGTCGTATTTCCCTCACCCACCTAAATTTACTCCTAGAATCACTCCTAGGTGTCCCCAAATTCTCTTACAGGTTTCAATAGCTTTCATTTTTATTAATTTGCTAGTTCAGTTTAAAATAGAAAGCTCTTAAATGGTAGATGCGTTACTAAGTTTGACCTTCTGCTTTTTCCCTTAAGTTCCCCCTTTTCCCTTTTTATGTTACCTATTTTCCTAGTTTCCTAATTTTTTTTATTTTCCCTCTTTTCCCTTTTTAATTAGAACTCAAAAAGGCAGGTGTGGAATTTTTAACCCTTTTCCCTTTTTATCATTTAATTAGTATATTTTTAAATTATCAAAGTAATAAAACAATTAATTCCCTTTTTTTTTAATTTTAATCCAACAAATTTTTTTGAAACAATTAATTTCTTACTCCCTTCATGTTACAAGATTTAACAAAGATCATAATTATTATTCATGTGGTTTTTATTATTATTATTATTATTATTATTATTATAGAGAGATAAAATTTTACCACAAGCATAGTTTAGAATTAAACCTTAAATTTTCGTATTGGGTGACATTTAATTAGGGAATTTGTTTTAAGAATACTTAACACGTTATTAGTCCTAAGGCCATCTAGGTTCATTCCTCTATAATCAACAACGCGACGTTCCCTTCAGGATGTGCTAGGTGCTCCAAAGGTGTCACCTGCCTCATGTGTTCCCTTGCATGACGTGCCCTTCAGGACACACTATGTGCTCTAAGGGTGCCACTCACCTCTTGGATGATTTGGTAGACATCAATAACCCCTGGAGTCAACATTTCGCCAGGTGAACTTGTGGGAGACTAAGGGCCTCTAAGGAACAAGGCCCCCACCTTATTGTGTGCCCCTTAGAATCATTGTGAGCGATTGTCGCAGTCTGCCCTCACGACATTGTGGGTCCTCTCGATCTAGGTAATTCTTAACCTACAGTTCAAGCTATGGTGGGAGTTCTAGAAGGCTGTGGAAGGGCTGTTGACCACATCTCTCCCTCAACATCTCTGGTAGTCATGCGTGACCCCTTTACTCCACATGTGAGTCTGGTCGGCAAGCTATCGTCAGCTTGCATCATCAATGAATCATGTCAGAATATATCCATATCATATCATCTAATCAGAAGCACTAAAATCATAGTGAAACAATCAAACCCCAATGATATACTCCCCGACTTGATCCGGAATCCAAGGGGTTCCATCGATGCCTTGGCATCCTCTAGGTCCGTAATCCTGCACACTTAGTAAAACTGAGTCAATAGCACTTGTCTATGTCGAGGTGGAGAAAAATAGCATGTCATCATCCCATAACGCCTCATAATAAAAATCAAAAGTGTAATAGCATAATAATCCAGATCACTTGCAAGCAAGTGTCCTCAAAGAATAAGTTCGCTTAGTGCGCCAGAGCGGGATGTTACACTAGAATTTAATATAATACTTAAATTCATTTTAATTTTCTAATATATTATATAATATGCTAATTTAATTTTTCTTTTTCTTTCGTATCTTCAATATATATTCATTTTTCAAAGGTATCAATGGAAACAAAGAGACTCAACACATATCCATAAATTGTTATGGTTAGAAGGTACACCAAACATGTTAAAATTAAATTGAAATGACCAAACAAGAGTGACTACAACAATAGAATGATTTAATAACTAAATAGTTGCATAGAATCCTCTTGATATCCACCATCTATATATAACTATTCATCAACCTTTATATGAAGACCCTTGATTACTGAATAGTGCTGAAATATTTTCCATACATCTCCGTCATGATTATGAACAATTAGCTAAATGTGTTCAATGATATACAACATGTAGTGCCAATTCTTATTTAAATAAAAAAGGTTCCACTTTCAAATGCTACTACAATGATCTAGGGAAGACTTCAATACGTTTCAAATACATTTGTCTACGATAAAGGATAAAAGAAATATGAATCTACACATAATGATGAGGGGTTAAATATCCATAATGTAGGTCTTCTTTCAATGTGGTGTAATAATGTTGATTGCCAACCAATTCATCCATGTCATGTAGTGCTAAAATATTGCTTCCAGAGCTTTAAAAATATTGGATGCTATCAAGACATATTAACAAGAATCTCCAAAATTTTCAACCTTGAAGATACTTCATTTTGTGCATATAAAAAATTGTTTGTTGAAGGTACTTCATTATGTGCATATAAAAAATTGTTTGTTGAAATAATTCTAGATTGAGACATACGAGAACACGAAATATGCCATATGTTGGTAAATCTCCCACTTGTTCTTTGCATCTAAAAATATTCAAAAAATAATCATCCAATTCCAAGCTGGATGATTTTTCGACAATTTATAGTGTCCTTCGTATATATAGAAAATGACCTCACTTCCTTGAACAATTGTCAATGATAGACATCTCAAGGTCATTTGAATTAATCTTGGAATCCTAGAGATAATCCTAGAATAGTTTGAGTGTAGCCTTTGTTTTTATCTATTCTCAATGAAAATTTAGATACCTTTGAATAACTTTCTTTGAATGAATTACTTCTATATAACTGATTCCGAGACATTCTCTCTTAAATAGTTATTAAAACATAATTTTTAATTCAAAATTTGAAAAAAATAAAATATTATCTTTGTCATTTTGATCAAACACCATTGTTAATGGACAATATTTACGAAGATGATGAGATAAATTAAAATGAAAACAATGTTAATGATGATATGGATGAATTAAAAATGTTATCTCATCTTATTCCTCCTAATGTTATTTCGATTTATGACATTAACACTTGGTTGAAGAGACTTTGTGGTCTACATTAGATCATTATATTATTTGTGATCTATCTCAATGTTTTCAGAGTGGAAAAAATTAGAGGAATCATCTTGTAGCGTCATTTTAGTGTTAGATCCCAGTTTGGAAAATTGGGGTTTAGAACCTTCCGTAGCCATTTTGAGGCATCAAATGACATGTTTTTGGGTTTTGATGCTCAAATCCTACACACACACCCTTGAAATTTTTGTACACTATGAGATGTTTCCAAAGGTGCAAACCATGCCTCAATCGAAGCTCATATGCAAACGTTATGCCTCCCGCAAGTTGACCTACCTTATTGACTGCCATGGTATGAGTGGATGCCACGTCATCCCCCCTTACTCAAACATATGGGGTTATCCATGTGAACATTCGAGAAAATTCTAGAAGCTCTAAACCTTATAACTAATTGAGGGTTGAGGAAGTCAAAACTCTACCCCTAGATGTCTATCAAGCTATGTTAAATATCAGGACACTAGGAGGAGAAGGGGTTTCATTCTTTAGCATTGTATTTGTTCCATAGTTTAGCAGAGCACCTAGGAGTGGTATTTCAAGAGAATAACAAAAGACGAGAGGTTTTGTAGCATCCATACATGCCACAATGTCAAAGGAAACTCCACCAAGAGTTCCTCTTTCTTTAATGTACTTCCATTTGAAGAAAAGAGAGCAGAGTGACCTAACCTTCTAGCTAGGTTTTCTCTTGTATTGGATTTCCCATGTTATGTATTGTGTTTATTTGTGGATTGTGCATGAAAATTTATTTATGTTCTCTATTTTTCACATTTCATATATTTCATACATTTAAGCAGAAAGTTAATAATTAAAGAATATGTGATCTCAACGAAATTAACTTTCAAAGTAAAGATTTCAGTATTTTATTAGATATGTTGTGATTAATTGTTCCAGTGGAATATCCATGGTATTTTATGGATCACTTTGACTTGAATCACATATGAGACAATAATACAAGTTTAGAATCATTGACAAAGTGCCTAGTTAAATTTATAGAAAATGCACATTCACTTAGAGAAATAATTGATCATTTTTTTAACACTATTATCTCTCCATATTCATTGAATGAAAAGAAACAAATTTCTTTTGAAGTTGTTATTCAACATTTGAATCAAGAAAAAAATGAACAGTTCTACTAAAATTGATTATTCAGGGTACTACAAGGATAAAAAAGTCATACCTCATGCATTGTTTTTTCAAAGAATTTGTGTCTCTCTCAATTAATGGGAAGAGTTGATTACTATCACTTGCACCTACTAGTATAGATGATTTCAATGATATGAGCAAGAACAATATCCTAAAAACTTATAATTCCTATCAAATAATTTCATCCTTTACATGATCAAGGACTTAGGCTATTTCAAGAAGAAATATGGCATCTTAAATACATTTTAATCGATGAAATGAGATTTATATGACCAATGTTATTCATAAACTTGACTCATGTTTAAATGAATCATTTGTAGAAAAAAATCAATACCATTTGGTAAACAATATCTAATTTTTGTTAGATATCTAGATCAGATACCTCTTATGAAAGATAAGCCATTGTATACAAGTAACATATCTAGGAAGGTTTTGTGAGATGATTTCAAAATAATGGTTACTTTAGACATGTCTTTGTCAACAAGAGTCCGATGCAAAGCAATCCAAATTTTGAAATCTATTAACACAAAATACAATTGAAAAGGAAATGAAAGATTATTGGTAGGTTCTCATTTCATGATGCATTAATGTTAAAAGTAAATTCAAGTTATAAGTTCATTTATTTCATACTAATAGTTTGATGAACCTACACAATAGGAATATGCTTAAATTACTTAAATGTTGTTATTGCTAGATGCATTTTTTAACACACAAAGTATAAGGAATTTAGTGATATAGATGATGATCAATTTGAACATGAAATTCTTTTATTTCTTGATCAACGTGTCATATTAACATGTAATTTGTGGATATAATATATGTTATTAAATGAAAAACTTAAAACTATTCAAAATATCTTATACCTTTCTGAATCAAAACCACCTTAATTGTTGAGGTCTACTATTTTATTCTTTGATCAACGTGTCAATTAACATGTAACTTGTGGGTGTAATATATGTTATTAAATGAAGAACTTAAAACTATTCAAAATATCTTATACTCTCCTGGATTAAAACCACCTTAATTGTTGAGGTCTACTATTGTTTCTTTTAAAAATACAATGGTGTACTATGGAATATAAGTAATCCAAAGGTTATACCAATAACATTTATTATTAAAGGAAATTATAAACAAATCCTATTGTGTAAAGTTTGATTTCTCAATATACATAAATCACAAGGATTGATTTTAGAAGAAACAATTGATATTGGTAATGTAAAAAGACAAGGTTTAACATTCACAATTATTTCGAAAGTTAAATAAACATTTGGTTTAAGGATTTCACCACCATTTACAATTTAAAAGTATGCAAAGATAGCCAAAGTGCATATACTACAATTAAAGATGACAAACAAAGATGACAATCCATTTCAATATAACAATCGATATGGTCATACATCAAGTTAGACCATTGTTTTTGTTTTTCTTGATATTGTATTTCAATTTTAATAAAGTTTATTCTAACGTGTTGAAGACTTATGTATTTCATTTCTCCAATGCAAACAAACCATCAACAATATCTACATTTCATCATCTACAATTAAATCAAATAAAGAAAGGTTTATTTTGTTATTTTATTATTTTTAATTATTTTTAATCTTTTATATCTACTGTTATCGTTTCAATCTAGCATATTTGAACTTCTTTATATTTGTTCAACAATAATGGAATACACACATTCACTAAATAATGGAGGAAACATGACACAATGAATGGATTAAGAAAAGAAAGATTGCTTACTTAAATTTGTGTGTATAAATGGATATAAACTCAATATGACACTATGACACTTTATTGATTAAAAAAAAAAACATTGTTTTCTTGAATTTAAGTATAAATGGATATAGAGACTCAACACCTTTAAAAAAAAAAACATTCTTTTCTTGAATTTAAGTATAAATGGATATAGAGACTCAACACCTTTAAAACAAAACTATCTCTATTTGTATTAGCAATTTTCATTGTTGATTTTTTAAATTTATGTAAAAATTGATATAAACACTATGCACCTTCATAAACCACCATTGTTAAAAACATTACAAATATATTCGATCAAAACAATTTAATTATCTTTAATCTTCTTTACCATTGTGTATTCATCCTCCATGAATCAATTGTATATCATCCATAAATGTTGAAAGCATTACAAATATATTGGATCAAAATAATTTAATCATCCTTCCAATATAATTTTAAAAAATGACATTATGTATATTCAACAATAATATAATTTTAAAAAATGACATTATGTATATTCAACATTAATATAATTTAAAAAAATGACATTATGTATATTCAACAATGTACAACTAAATCAAGAAAAGGTTCATGTTATTATTTTTAATTGGTATATAATGTTGTTTATATATTGTTAAAAGGTTCATGTTATTAATTTTAATTTCTGTATCATGTTGTTTGTATATTTAATTTTCCTATTAGATTTTATTTTCAAAATATTTATCACACTATGATTCTTCTTAACATCTTAATTCAACAAAAGTACAATGATCTTGAAAAGATTTTCTTAATATTTTTTCAATATAGAAACAAAATTCTTAAAGTCCATATACCAATTAGGTCTTAGTGGATGTTAATAATAATCATCATCATATGTTATTATTCCTATCTAACATCATTAAACTATTTATATCTCACTAATAAAAAGGAATGCACACATCCATTAAAATTAGAGCATGCAAACATTATGTTATGGATCAAATCAAATAAACATTCATTGATATGAATTATGGAACCTTCGTATCTTAGGGTGGAATTCAATACTTAAAGTTAATCAGGTGGTTCTCGTATCCAACCCACAAAAATGACGCACAAGTAAATCAGGATGAGAATCAAACATGAAACTTCATTTACAAATTTCCTTCCATTTACACAACACTTACCAATCCATCTACACCCCTGCAAACAATTTAATATTTAAATTTTTATTATACAATTTGTTATATATTATTTTAACTTTCTATAAAACAAATATTTTTATAAACAATAACAATAATAAACCGATCATTATTTTTATAAACAATAACAATAATAAATCAATCATTTTATATAATTTGTTTAATATTTTTTATACTTTAAAAATAATTATATTCAAAATAATTAAAAATAACTATATTCAAAATAAATATTTATAAAGATATAAAGTTAAAATTACCATACTTTAACAATATCAATAAATCCATATCTTTATAACTATTTTTTGCATTTTTGAATGCTAATTAATTAAATTAATATTATAAAATTTTACTTTATTTGATGTTAAGTTTTACATTGTGTAATTGTTTTTTAATTGAATTGAATTTATTTTTATTATTATTATTTTTTTAATTGAGTTAATTTTTGAAAATATTTTAATGTAAAGCTATCTAACATAATATAATATAGAACATACAGTCTGAGTGGGCCTAATGGTGTGGGCCTAATGGTTAAGAACATGTGTTTCCTCTTAAGAGATTACAGGTTCAAATCTAAAGGGGGTAGGGTATGTATACCTTCGTAGACTTTACCAGTCAAATCGCTGGGGGGTGGCTTGATGGTGACCTTAAAATGACATTTCCTCTATAATTATAAATGCAAATTTATTGTACTATAACATTTATTTAAATTGATTAATAATAAATATGTATAATTAATTAATTCCATTTTAATATATATATATATATTAAAATGTCGACCTGGTTCCAGCAGTCGACGTCTCTATTCTGCACGTCAAGTGTGATTGTCTTGAGCTCCCTCAGGTC
>JASDQU010502561.1:20382-37888 GCA_032191745.1 Picea mariana
TCAATGCTTTTTTTAGGATGTACAACCATAAACCAGGGTCCCATATACAAGTGTTGATTGTGAGGCAGATATGATCCATCATGCCAAGGATAACAAAGGTGAAAAATAAATATAGGACACCTTCAAGGGTCTTATTGAGGCGTCATCCCACCAAAAGTCGACAAAATTGGCGACCCTGTTTATTTTTAAATTTTTGGCATTAACCTTCACCTTTCAAAGTGTCTTCATTATGCCCTTGAATTGTCTTGATGATGAATGAACATGATCACCGACCCCTTGTTGATTTATGTTTACATCTAGGTCTATGGTTTAAATGTGCTCCAGATTTGTCTCTTTACATAATCATGATCCCACTTGCTCATTAATGATTGTTTTGATGAGTTTGGTTCAAATATAATTATATGCATATCACATTTTTTTCATTAGTTTAGTTGTATTTATGTATATCGTGTTCATGACTCATGTATGCTCACGAGTAGCACATTGTTTATTTCATTAGGAGGTTTCATGATATTTTGGGGAATTATGGGTAGGTGTTAGTCCTTGGGGCTATCAGTGGCATTGAAGACAAAATTTGAAGGATAAGTCCATATATCAAGTGCCAGAAGGTTGCATATAATGCCAACCATGTAGCGAGTAATCAAGAATGGGACTAACAAGATTTGCACATGGAGATGGTATGAAAAGGTGACAATCAAGTATCTAAAGTGTATTGCACTAACAATAGGTTTTTTCTAACAATGCAATCACATGATTTGGAAACTCACTCAGTTGTGTTTCCTGATTCATTGTTTCACCATGATCAACACTGTAACATTGTGCATAGTGGGAATGGTATGTTGAGTGAGGAAAACATAGAAATGAGAGATGTCACGCACATAAAATGGATATCCAACCTCATCTAATCATATTACGTGTGTTTATGGTCATCAAGAAGCTTGCAGATGAGTTTCAAGTGAAAACGAAAAAAATTGACATAATTTAACAAGTGTTGGCACTAGACATCAATGGACCATTTTTTTGAATTAAAATCAATTAAATGTTAAGGGATATCACCAAAAATTTTGAATGTATTAAAATCCTATACAACAAGGATCAATGATAAACAAATGAAAGTTAATTCCGTGGAGCATCACCATGTGTGGGACTCAGGCTTCTAATTAAAAATGCTTTTGCACACAAAAATGGGTGTCTGGTAAAAAATGTTAATTTTACCACTAAAAGTATCTAACTATGGGGTTTTGGGGTCTACAAATCTAATGCAATTGACAAAATTGGATTCCAATATCTACAGGTAGGTACATGCACTTTAATGCTTTCTTGTCAATGAGGCTTGTTGAACTTAATTGATTATGAATCATGGGTTACAAGTGTCAAAGCGAGGTGGTTGACCACTCGTTAAAAATATTTTTTGTCTACTACACAATTCGGTTTGTAGTTTCTCTATCAAGCAAGGGGGTAAATATTTATTCCTCCATTTTTTAAAAAACTACAGGTTTTTTTAAAGGCCCCCTTTCATTAAAATTTTAAGTGATATTGGGCTTGTTTTGAGCAATTTTTAGATGCCATCAAAGCCAAGATAGGTTTTGAATGTTGATAAGAGGATGTGTGTTTCAGAGAATTGAATACCAAGCTTACCAAACCTCATCAGGCCTCCCAAGGTTGTTGATGGCCCAACAAAGCCATGAATCTCTTGGTTATTGTAGATCATTCTCATTCAACAAGTAGGTGAATGTACTTTAATGAATTCGTGCCAATAAGGCTTGTTGAACTTAATTGATTATGAATTGTGGGTTCATAGTGTTGGAGGAGGTGGCCAACCACTCATTGGAAATATTTTTGTGTCTAGACTACACACTACGTTTTATGATTTCTCTATGTAGCAAGTCTATAAAGATTTATGTCTCCATTTTTTTTAAAAACCAATAGTTTTCATGAAGGCCCCCTTTCATTAAATTTGTAATTAGTATTGGGTCTATTTTGAGCAATTTTTGGATGCCATCAATGCTAAGATAGGTTTTGAATGCTAACATGAGGATGCATGTCAAGTTTCATGGCTTGTCTCAAAGAAATGAATATCCCCAACTTACTAGACCTCATCAAGCCTCATGGGGTTGTTGATGGCCCGACAAAGCCACAAATCTCTTAGTTATCAAAGATCATTATCACCTTGAATGTTAGTTTCATCAAGGTGATAGACAAATTTGGTTTTAGGGTAATATTGTGAGTTATTTCATTCCCAACACTTTTTTCCTCTTACCTAAGCATGCATCACTCATCTCACGATCTTAATACGCTTGTGAAACAAGCATTCTTAATTTGGTTTTAGGGTAATATTGTGAGTTATTTCATTCCCAACACTTTTTTCCTCTTACCTAAGCATGGATCACTCACCTCACGATCTTAATGTGCTTGTGAAACAAGCATTCTTAACTGTGGGTGAAATAGACATTAATAGTATATCCTTGAATGTCATCTATGTTATTTTTGGATAAGAAGACATGTTCAAAAGTTTCCCAAAAACCCATTGCTCACCTAAAAAGTTTAACTGTAATGCCACATATTATTATATAAGTAATAATAATAATTCTAATAAATAAATATTTAAATGGTATAAAAATAGAACGAAAAAGAAATAATAAATAAAGTAAAATATTAAAATAAACAAATAAAAGGGTAAAATAATAAAAGATAATTTTATGGAAAGATAAATTAAGAACAAACTTAAAACTACATGATTAATTACTTAATGACAAGTGTAACTCATGCATGGAACTTCTTGTTTGAATGGGTAAGAACAATTCTATGTAAGGAAGGTGGAGAAGAAAGTTTGATATCTTTTGCTCGTGTAATTTGAGGAAAAAGGTTTGGAAGTTGGCATAAGTAATTGATTGAGGGCTCAGGGGCTCTCAATCATGATGACTGAGGAGTTGGTTGGAAGGAGAGTTGTCCCCTCACTATGTTGTTGCGGTCATCTGGATCCTACACCCACCTATGTTGTAAGTAATTGAGTTTTGCACTCTCAGGTAAGCTACTCACCACTCTTATGTCATGTGAATTACACAATTAGTAAAATAATTTCCTTTACTTTTATTAGTCTATGGTTATAAATTGATGTGTTTTATATCCACTTTATTGATTTCATGTAATATAGTTAAAATGGCTAAATTGACCATTACCTTAAGAAGCATGTGAGGTGAACTATGAAGAACAAAAAAAGATAGTTGGATGAAATGGATATTTATAGTAAATGCTTGGAGTTTACCTATGCTATTAGGACCAAGGAAAAACCTCCAAGAGCTTCCCAAGAGTTAGACACTCATTTTGGGAGATTGGCAAGCTTTTTTAGTGAGCTATTTTGTCCATCAAACTCTTTAACCCAACAATGGAGAGAAATAAGCCTCCATCGCTCCCTATAATAACATATTTTCATTTCCATATCAATATTTAGTATGCTAAGACTCGAACCCAATGATGGGTGCAAAGATTCAAACCCCACCTGTCCAAGAATGCCAACCGATCTGTGAATAAAATCCATAATATTCAATAGTATACCTTTTTAAAAATTTTTCTCTTAAAAATGGGTGTATCTGTAATTTATTTTAATGGAGAAAATGGAGGAGGTTTGCCCTTTTTAAAGTTTTTGTTACATTCAATAGTTTACCTTCTTTTTAAAAGCTTTTTTCTTAAAAATGTGTGTATCTGCCATTTTAATGGAGAAAATGGAGGAGGTAACCGTGAAAGAGTCACAAAACTCGTTCATAGTGCACATGGGCAATGCCAAAAGCATGTGTGGGTAAATGAGCTTCCAAATACTTTAATAAGATTCAAACATAAGCCCAAAATACTATTCGAAATGGAGATTCCAGCGATGAAAATGCATGCCAAAGCTCCATAAACTCAAGAGGAAAACATTGCTAAAAATAACCAAATTGAAACAAAAAAACACAATACAATATTTACACAAAAGACAATGGCTTAAACTATCATTTCCAGCGATTAATTCCTTACTCTCATACTAGAACATTCTTGATTTTACATTGTAATTTCCATCCACGAGGATTCATTTACATGCTTGAATGTTGGATTATTTTTTAGTTTGATTTTTTTCCGAGAAATTCAATGCAATTTCTGGCCATGTTGCCTTATATCTCTTTGTTTGATATTTTCAATCTGATAATTGTCGTATATCTCAAGATTTTTTTAGCCATTAAGTTATTTTACATGTTTGATTGTTAAATTTACTTTTTAAAATTAAATTTTAGATCAAATTAGTACAATTTCCAATACTTTATTTGTGTACATAGGAATCTCTTTTCAAAAAATCAGTGTCAAACATGAGATTTAGTTTCTAATATATATGCTTTATTACGAATTCTTTCTAATATATATGCTTGATTAGGAATTCATGTGTATTGAGCCAATACCATTTAAGATCACAAATGTTTGAAAGAGGAACACGCTTCTTATTCAAGCTCTTAAGATGCCCAAACAAAGAAAAAAACATTACAATTAAGAAAATTACTTTTGCAAACTCATTTCGAATGTGGAGAAGGATTGCAAAATGGGATTTAAGTCAAGATCATAATTTCCATTTCATTTGAAGTTTTATATTTCACACACTCACTCATTTTTATACCGGATGTTTTTTTTAAAGCAAAAGTATGTTGTGCTTATGTTTGGAAATTAAATTCTTAGCTTTTTCTGTGCAAGCATGAGGATGCATTTCTACCTCTATTTTCAAGAATGATTTTCAACAAAGTTGAGAAGTGTATTTTCATCACTTTTTATACATTCATGGACACAATGTATGAATTAAAGTATTCATTACTTGATTTTTAACTAAAAGTAAAAACTTAAAAATTCTCAATCTGGTGTATGTGGAATAAAAGAAAACTTTGTAAGCATTTTATACTGCATTTATTTCTCAATGATTTTGAAAATTTCAATTTTAAAAAATTAAGTTAGATGCAAGTTTGTTTTTAAAAGAAATGTTGAAAGATTTTTGTCATTATATTTGTAAATCTTTCATTAATTTTAATGGACAAAATTTATCATTGAGTTTATTGTGGTTTTGAAACAAATGTAATTTCACTTTATGACATTAAATTCATTCAATGCAAAGAAGATTGCATTTGCTAGCATACACTAGGAATTCACTCAATGGAACTATCACATAGCATGTTTGTATGTAATATATTAAATAACACACCTAATTTTATTAAATATTGAAAAATATTGCCCAAAAACATTTTGTTGAACCCCTCTCCTAATACATTTTTTCAATTAAAAAAAAAATCCTTTTTGTAATTGATATCCTAGATATCCATAAAACATTACACTTATACATACTCATCCCAAAATGTAAATAAAGCAACCTGTTTTATTATGAGGATTCCTTACATCCAAGACGAACTCTTAGTCAATTAAAAGTAATTTTAGGTCTTACTCTAGGACCATAAGGTGGTTTCAACCTAGATAGTATTTGAAAGAAAGTCAATATCCCTCATAAACTTCTAATGGAGTTATGTGCTTTCTAGTAGTATTTACCCTTAGTCTCATGCATGCTACCAAACACCATCTACCTTTGCATAATATTCATCCATATATTAAAATCAAGGATTCTTACTTTTTTATATTCAAAAAGTTAAAAGTGATCTTCTAAGAAAAAAAAACTAGATGTTGAATGGTTTTCTTCAAAGTGATTATGAATTTTTTAATAAATTAAATTTTTTCTTTTATTTTTATTTTTTTAATATGATTTAACTTAAAAAAAAATTAAAATATTATTTTATATAATAGTTTTTTAAATAATTTTTTTGAAAATTTCATTTTGTTAAAATATTTAATTAGAAAGTGGTTTACTCACAAACTACAATAAAACTTGAATTCAAAGTACAATAAAACTTGAATTCAAGTAAATTTGAATCTAGATTCATCTTAAAATAATTCGTTGAAACTAATAAAATTACAATAACATTTAACTTTAATTAATCTCATGAAATTATCCCATTATTAGATAATGCTTTTAAAATACATTAAAAAGTAATAACATATTATTATTATTTTTAATTATATATTGAAACCGACTTGGATACAATTGAAGAATTGTCCTTCATCACTTTTACAATTTTGTTTGCATTATGGTTTTCTCTTTTCCGTACGCAACCCCATCTTCAATCATAAAATTCAATGGCTACCCTAAAAAAGTCTAAACATTCTTAAACCTTCTTAAACTCCGACATGTTTAACATGCATTCTCGTTTTCCCCAAAATTAAAGAATGATTTCTTCTTGATCCTTATCATCAAAACATTCAAGGGCCTATTTTTCCCTCCTCAAATTCAAATTTCTATATTCAACAAATCAAATGAGGATTTGGCTGATTGATGATTTGAATACTTTGAGTTTTTGGATCCCTTGAAGATTAGAGAGGGGAATGATCCTCCTTTTCTCACGTGGAGATACTATTTATTATGGAGATTAGCCCACTATGATTTGACCTGTTTGTTCCATGAGTGCTCCACAATCTTGATAATGCATAAATCCATTAATAATCACAATTAAACTCAATCACATCACATAAACTTGGAAACTCAAACATTCATAAAGGTCAACATGCATAACCCAAAATGTTTTATATTCACCATAATCTTTTACAAGTTAATGCATGCTTTAGTCAAAATGTTTTATATTCACCATAATCTTTTACAAGTTAATACATGCTTTAGTCTTTTAGGTATAGAGTAGGTTGTATCAATTGTAATGTGGGACTTAAAATCCCACCATCTAGTGGCCCATCAAACCTGGCAATAGATTGTGGATAAAATGAGTGACTTCTATAGTAACTTTATTATTTATAGGTGAAGTGGTGGTGAAGTGGTGGATCTCTTTTTAGAATTAGCTTCAATGTGAACGACCCTAATGACCCTATTTTATTAGTGAAGTAGTGGAATAAAGATAAATAATGTAAACTAGATCAAATCCTATAATTAGAAATAATGGCTTGATAATGTCCATTTTTAGGCACCATGCCATTTTTGAGAGGCACATAGACATTAATGAATCGTAAAACTAATGATATTTTATTTTGGGTCCATATTATTGTTTTCTATAGATTTAGTGAGTACCTAGCACACAAAAAAGAGGTTGAATAATGTGCTTTGGGTTTTTGGTTAAAAAAAACTTGAGTTTGAATTGATCCTGTATGACAAGGTTGAGGTTAGATGATAATGGAAATGACAACTAAGGTTGTGAAAGTGACGTTTCAAGGTATAAGTGTTCATGACAAGAAATGTGAGAAAAATTAAGTTGTTAACACTAATATGTAATGAAACATAAAAATTAGGTGGTGTATTGTAAATAGTTGGAATAAAATACTTGGAACTATCAATAACAATATTGCACAATCCTTGTTTATTGGCAACCAATGAGGAAGATAATTTATTGTTTAAAAAAAAAACAATGGCCATGCCAAGTAAATGAATCTCATCTATGCAAATGGATTAACATCATTAGATTCCAAGGAAAGATTAACATTACCGAAGTTCAAGATGGGCCATTTTTCCTTGATGTCCCTAAATGTAGAACCATCTATAACCATATGCATAACATCCAAACTCCTCTTTCAAGCAAGATAATCCATAAACCGTGTTATGTTCCTGCACTTGAACAATCGTTGAAAATGTGAAATGATGGAGGAATGGAAAAGAATCTTATGGAGAACATTATTTATTGCGTCATCAATGTGATATCTAATAATTTTACATTTGGAGCGTTGCCTCAAACATGTTTTCCCTTCTCCATAGTATATCATGAAATCATTAGGGCATGAATCAAGTGTTCGATTTGATACTCCAGTCATATATCTTTCATAAGAGAACAAAATTCTTGGAATGTGAAAGCCAAAGTATGTGACTCTGGTATGAGAATATCAACTAATAATCTATAACAAAAAAACAAACATTTTTTTTCAATTACTCAGTGGTTGCATTTTTATTTCAGTCAATAAAAATGAGCATGAACTTAAACATTTATAAAGAATTTCATACTATAGGATTTGTGTGAAAAATGTGTTTGAAACACCATTCAAAACCTTCAAGTTGTAAGGTACCAGATGTACTATAATAAGTAGAAACATAAATATTGTAGCAAATACCAGCAGAACACCAAAATAGTGAGAATAAAAATACCAACAATAATACATTTATTCAATGAAAGTAATGTTTAGTTGCCTCTTCGAGGGGGAAACCTCTAGCAGAGTAGAGCTCTATTACAACAATTCTCAAGACGAGATTTTCTCATGCCTTTTACTCCTATTTATACTAATTCTATCTTCTAAAGAACATTCTAGAGGAAGATCTTTCTATAAGCGAAAGCTTCTATTAAGTCTTCTTACATTAGACTTGTTCACATTATGAAATAGGCCTTATTAACTAATGTCGACCTTTATTACATAGAAAATATATTATTCTACCTATGTGAGGGGTTGGGAGGTTAAGTCCCTAACATGCCCTCCCCGTTGAAGAACAATTTTGTTCTCAAGGCTTGAGATGAGGAAATTGTTGCAGAATGGTAGCCATCTCCCAGGTGGCATCTTCTAGAGTTGTATCTTTCCACTAAACTAACACTTCCTTGACGGTGCACTCATAGAGATGATGCTCTCGCTGGTCTAAGACTGCTTGTGGTTGCAACCAAATTGAACCTTCTTCATCCAACTCAAGGAGACTGGTTTGAGTCTGGCACTTATTTCCAATCACTTTCTTTAAGCATGAGACATGAAAAACAAGATGGAGCTTAAAATGACTGGGCAAAGCCAGTTGGTAGGCCATGGGCTCCACTCACTTGAGAATTGTATAGGGACCACAAAA
Organism: Picea mariana; assembly: GCA_032191745.1. NCBI lineage: Eukaryota > Viridiplantae > Streptophyta > Pinopsida > Pinales > Pinaceae > Picea > Picea mariana. The sequence goes on from JASDQU010502561.1 coordinate 29,252, forward strand.
TTTGGGGGAAATTTTCTGACAATGTTAATCTTTGAGTGAACTCTACTTATAAGGTTGTAGACAAAGAAACACCTAGTCCCCTTCAGAGAATTTTCCTTCGAAACGACCCTGATCTTCTTGTTGATTCATGTGATTATGAGCCATGACCAAATTTGTTTTGAGGGTACAGAGAATGGCCTCTCAGACTGTAATATTGTTGTCAAACTCTTGAACCTTGGAGACACTTGGCATGTATGAGAACTCAGAAAACCAATGGTGGTTTTTTCCCGTAGACTACTTCAAAAGGAGTCATGCGAGTGGCAGTATGGTAAGATGTGTTGTATCACCATTCAACTATGGGGAACCACTCGGCTCACTGATTTTTTCTGTCAAATGCAAAACACCGCAAATATGTTTCCAAACACTTGTTGATAGCTTCATTTTTTCCATCAGTTTGTGGATGATAGGTGGTGTCGAGATGCAATTAGGTTCCCAAGAGCATGAACAATTCTTGCCAAAAATTGTTGGTGAAAGTGGGGTCTCGATCATAGACAATAGAATGAGGCATGCCATGGAGTTTGAATATATTATCCATAAAATTTTGAGCCATTGTGGATGCAATGAATGGGTGTTGAAGAGTACGAAAATGAGCATATTTGGAAATATGATCTACTACCACCATGATGATTGACTCATTGTCTGATTTAGGTAAGCCAACAATGAAATCCATAGAAATATCCCTTCACATAGAAGGGGGAATCATGAGCAGTTGGACTGTGCTTGGAGATTTGACAGTTTTGCCCTTATTGTGTTGACAGGTATCACATTCATCCGCAAAGGTGCGCATGTCATGTTTCATACCGTCCCAGAAAAAAGAATGCCCAAGTTTTGGTAAACCCTGAATGCCTAGTTGCAAGTGAAGCATACAACTCAGAGAGCATTGTGGATTTAAGGTTTGAATATTTGCTTAAATACAAATGACCTTTATAGTGAATCTCTTCATTGTGCCAAGAATACCCCGGAGAAGCTTGAGGATCCTATTGCAATTTTTGGATTAGGCTAGAAAGTTTGGAGTCTTGCAACCATTCTTGGTGAACAACTCGAAGCTAGTCCGCTATAACGAAGGAGAGGGAAAAGAGGGACCCTTCTTCTTCACATTTCCTTGAAAGAGATCAACAACCACATTTTATTTACCCTTCTTGTAAATGATCTCATAATCATATCCAAACAACTTTGTCACCTATTTTTGTTGCTCCGGGGATGAAATTATTTGTTCCACAACATACTTGAGGCTACGATGATCAATGTTAATTTGGAAGCGTTTCCCCAATAGATAAGGACATTAGAGATCATATGCATGCAGAATAGCCAACATTTTCTTTTCATAGGTGGATTGGCCCAAATGTCACTCTGATAGTTGTTTTCTAGTGAAATCCAAAGGTCTACTGCCTTGCATGAGGATTGCCCCAATTCCTTTCCCTAATGCATCACATTCCATGACAAAATTCTTAGTGAAGTTGGGTAGTTCCAGGACAAGGGTTTTTCACATAGCATCTTTCAAGGCTTGGAAGGATTGATTAGCTACCAGAGTCCAACTGAAAGCATTCTTTTTAAGGAGAGTAGTGAGAGGAGCTGTAATTTTTCCATAATTTTGAACAAACTTGCAATAATAGCTCGTTAAACCCAATCCTTAGGGCGAGGCCAATCCTTCATGGCTTCAATTTTCTTAGGATCCACTTGTACACCATCCTTGCCTACAATATGACCCAGGTACTCAACTTAAGAGGTGCTAAAAGTACAATTAGATTGTTTGAGAAAAAATTTGTGCTTAGAAAATAGATGGAGAACTTGATCCACATGGGTGAGATAAGCTTGCCAAGTTTTACTATAGATGAGGATATAATCAAGGAAAACNTACATGATTCACGAGACTTTGAAAGGTGGAGGGGGCATTACACAGGCCAAAGGGAATGACCAAGAACTCATAATGACCCTCATGAGTTCTAAAGGCAGTTTTGGCGATGTCTTCCTCTTTCATGTGTATTTGGTGGTAGCCAAAGTGGAGATCAAGTTTTGTAAAGTATTGGGCACCACTCAATTCATCCAAAAGGTCATCAATGATAGCAATGAGAAATTTGTCTTTGATTGTGAGTTCATTGAGAGAACGAAAATCCAGACACATGCATCAAGTTCCTTCTTTCTTGAGTACTATGATTACTGGAGAAGAACATGGGATAGTGCTAAGACAAATACCACCTACTTCTAACAATTCTTGATTTTTTTTATCAATTTCATTTTTCTAGGCAAAGGGATGACAATAAGGGAGAACATTGGGAGGAAGACTGGCGTGTACTAGAGTAATGGAATGATCATGGGAACTACAGGAAGGGGGAAGTCCATGGGGAGTGTTAAATATATCTTGGTGTCTGGAGAGTATACATTGGAGGTCAGGATTCATAGAGGGTGTTTCAAAGACATGAATGGAATGGAGTTGGGCATGCCAGAGTGACCTTTTTTTAGTAGCTTTTCCATTCGGTGGGAACTGATGATCTTAGGTGAACCTGTTGTGATGCCTTGGAATTTATATTGTTTCCCCTCCTACTGGAATTGTATGGTGAGGTCCTTAAATTCCATGAGGATGGGGCCAAGAGTGTGTAGCCATTCAACATTGAGCATAATGTCACAACCATCCCTGTTGATAGCAAACATATAATATTTTAGGTGGTACTGACCAATTTGTAGGCACACATTTTCACAACGCCCACCACATTTCATGGAACCTTCATTGGAAATCATGATTTGAAAATTGTTGACTGCACATATATAACAATTGATTTCCTAGTAAATGTGACAATGAATAAAATTATGGGTGATGCCACTATCAATAAGGTTTATGACCTTCCTGTGCTTAATGTAGCCAATGAGCTTGAGGTTTTGGGGATCTAGTGAGGGCATGCAACAAAATCAAAGGTTCGACTTCTGGTGGATCAGAGGGCATAATAGGATCATTTGATGGGGGTAGTTCTTCCACCGAGGAAACACCGGCCTCCTCATCAACAACATCCTTAGAAATGGCCATAAAAATATTTTGTTCCTTACACTTATGCCCCATAAAATATTTGTCATCACAATTATAAAAAAGACCCTTGAGTTGGCATTCAACCATTTCTTCCCTAGTCAATTTTTGGATCTTGAGAAGAGTGTCATGAGGTGCAGGATTGGTAGGTTGAGGGTGAGGAAGAAAATAGGGTTTTTGGTTATGAGAAAAGACAACCTATTATGCTTCCTTGGCACGTAGCTTCCAACCAAGTCTGGGGGGGTAGCCATGAGGACCTAGGCTTTGATTTCATCCTTTAGGCCATTGATAAAACATTCCCCGAAGAAGGCATCATACATGCCCTCTGTTTTGAAAGCCAGGTGCTCAAATGCGGTGATAAATTCTTCCAAGGTACTAGATTGTTTCAACTTGGTCAAATGACTTAGCTGATGTGTGTCGGTGTCAAAGCGTTCATAAATTTTGGCCATAAACTGTGTCCAAGAAATATACTCTTGCGTGATTTTTTATGCCATTACCACCATTTCCATCATTCATGATCAAGATAGTGGACTCCATATTGAAGTTTGGCCAAGTCATAGGTGATGCAAGGGAAGGAGAAGTAATATTCTATTTGAGTGATCCATCTAGTGGGATCTTAGCCATCAAATTTGTTCACCTCCACTCACAGAAGATGCAAATCATGATGAGGAAGGTTGGATTGAAGAGTTTTGGAATTGGAGGAAGAAACACCTTTTGGGTTAGAAGGTTGTTCAGATGAGGTAAGGTGTCCATGAATATTTAGTAATTCCATGATCTTGGTAGCAAAGGATTCAAGCTCGTTGTCGATGTGGGCATTGATTTCCTTCTTTGTGTCCTATTTCATGTCTTCCATTTTGGATTCTATAGTGGAATTGAGGCAGTTTTCAAGGTATTTATTGTGGGTGTGGGCCATGGTGAAAGGGAAACACGGGAATGGGGTAGGTGGGTCTGCATAAAAAATGGGTTACAGGTGAAGGGTACCACTACGATTAGTGCAAAGAGAGGAATGCAACAAAATAGGTGGGAAATAAGGGTGTTGGAAAGGGTGGGTGGGTCCATGGAAAAAAAGGCTTACAACTGATAGATACCACTACAATCATGGAGAAAAAGGGAATCCAATGGGATAGGTCCCAAATAAGGGTGTCAGGAAGGGGTTCGTGTCCACAGAAAAAAAAGGCTTAAAAATGATAGGTACCATGATGATTAGGGAAAAGGGAGGAATCCAAGGGGATAGGTCCCGAATAAGGGTGTCGATGAAACCACTATACTTTTTTTTTCTACTTTTGCAGAGTTATACTCTGGCCTGAAGAATACTGCAGTGATTATTTTCCCAAAATGTTAATATGGAAAATTGTGTAGGAATGTCACAATCAGAATGCAAGAGGTGGGGTTGCGTGGCAGTATATCTCTTATGTACCTTTTCTATTATGTTCCTTTCCTAAGGGTTAGGGTTTTCAGGGTTCCTACAGAAAAGGGTTTTCCCTATTCTATAGCTCTCTGATATACGTGCGGGGTCAAACAATAGTACTTGGCCCAATATATTAAGGAACCAACTAAGGATGCTCAACCACACCCTTAGCTGTACTACCCGATACCTAAGTACTAGAGAGTATCTTCCTGAGTGTTGTTCTCGGTGTCACTATCACAGTCAAGTGGTAGATCAACCAATTTAGAGTTGGTTTCAAGAAACTTAGGGGACTCTTGATGTACCTGATGGTATATTGGAGTGATGGTCATGTACAGATTCTATCTAATGTGATACTACTCGAAGGGTACCAATAGGGGTTACAAAGTTTTAGGTGAAATGTTTGTTTTGAGTAACCCCATGAAATTGTCTATATTTCCTTCCTGAAGTCTTCCCCAGCCACAACTTTACCCACTGAATGATATATCTCTGTGATTTAAAGACACCGATAGTACACGTCTCTACCATGAAAAAACAATTTGCACAATTTTCGTAGAGGAAAGAGCTCTGATACCACTGGCAAGGTACCATATGTATTATAATAATAAAAAACAAAAATATTGTAGCAAATACCAGCGGAAGAACAAAATAATGATAATAACAACACCAACAATAATAACTTTATTGAATGAAAGCAATGTTCACTTGCCTCTTCAAGGGTGAAACCTCCATCAGAGCAGAGCTCTATTATAATAATTCTCAAGATTATACTTTCTCATGCCTTCTACTCCTATTTATACTAATTATATCTTCTAAATAAAATCTAGAGGAAGATCTTTTTAGAAGCATAAGCTTCTATTAAGTCTTCTTACATTATACTTGTTCACATTATCAAATATTCCTTATTATCTAACGTATGCCTTCATTACATAGAAAATATATTATTCTACATACGTGAGGTGTTAGGGAGGTTAGGTCCCTAACAAAATTTCACTAACAAAAAAATGGGGGAGATAAGATTTGTCTTTGATCCTTTATATAAGGGTTTATTCACTAGATCAATTTGATAGTTATCATGAATCACAACATCATGATCGATAGGTGCATCCTTATCCACAAGGTGCAAAGCCATCATGAATCAAACTATTTTTCATCGTTCACTAATATATCATTATCATTCTCTTCCAACATATTTTGGTCTTCCCCTTCACAAATAATCTTTCCAAGAACTCCATTTAGCATGTTGACATTTGAGATTATATATATATATATTAGAAAACACAAACATAAAATAATTGTGTGGATCATTTTATCATCGTATATTAATCAAAGCTCCTTAATAGGTTCCTAGTTGTTTGGCAATGTCTTTTAGCTACTGATATTAAACTTCTACATGTCTTCATATACTTGCATTTTTTGCATGGTCAATAATATTTGTAGTCAACACCTTCCCAAGCTGATTTTTTCAAACGAGGGTTTCAACAAGTGTTATACTGTTCAAAATCATTAGATTCATCAAAATTTATATTGCCAATATTAGCATTGACTCTTTTGAGAATTTCCTTGGCTTTTTCCTAGATTTCCTACGTGTTAGCATTGCCTCTATTGGACATTTATTAATTGGATTTAGGGGAGATTGTGATTTCATTGTGTGGTAAATAGAGGTACAAAATATTCCATTTTAACCAAACTAATATGATTCTTTCTAATCTAAGTATTGTGCTTCTGATTTTACATTTTTCCCCTTTTAACCTAAGCATTATATTTCCTTTTTAAATATAGTTTTTTTTTGTAATTCCATACTAATTCTATTTTTTTCATCTACAGGAAAACATTGTTTGTTTAACATCTACCTCAAATTCAAACCCTATATTGGGGACATATGATACAACCTAATTTTACTTTTGATATGGATACAACTGAAATAACAATAAAATGTCAATATATTGACATCCTAGTTCGTCAATAAAACAATACCCTAGACATGGTTAAAATGATGTTTCAACACAACATGTTGATAATGAGGATTGAAAAGGCAAGTAATTAATTCTATCATGATTATATGATGTTCATAAGATTTAATATATTGATGTGAGTGAATTTGTTTTTGGGAGTTACAAAAGGCAAAAAGCCACATGAATAGTTTCTATTGAAATTTATGTTGTAATAAACGTTTATTTTTTTACCTCAAATGTTATAGTGTACCATAGAAGTCCAATACAAGTAATGATCACACACAAATATTGCATAATCATGAATGATATTTTGTGATTTGAACAAACCAAAATGAATTTGGGTGAGTGCAAGCTAATGATGGTCTCTCATGATGTGTTAGTGGCAATGCAAACAGGGAAAAACAATAATATGTTAACTTGGAGGGATTATTAAAGGTACTTTTACAATGAATTTGAATATGGTGTAAGAAGATGAAACTTAGGAAATTGAATTAGCTTTCGAATATACAACTTTTATCCATAGAAACTGTAAATAACTATGTCAAATTTTATTTTTTCTAACAATGGTATCTTATTTTTCCAACAAAATATAAGGTATATGTTTTTGTTCGTGCAGGTGTTGAGTACCTTAATGATGAAATTTCATTCCAAAAACTTGTATACTTGTAGATAACCCATTTTTCTTGTGCCATGTATTTTTTGGAAATTTATAATAATTATTTTATATATATTTTTTAAATTATCAAAGTCAACATATCCCTGAAATTACAATGTCTTTTGTTCGTGCAAGCTAAGAGAATCTTAACATGATAAAAAAAAAATATTATTTTTGTATCGTAGGTATCGGTCTCCTCTAGTGCTGCATATAACTCATTCAAGAAATGGTTAAGCTGATAAAACGTTATAGCAAAAATAACAGAGGTATGTATTCTAGGATTTTGATATATGTCATGATAAAAATAGATTAAAAATAGTAAACATTATTAATTTAAAAAAAAATGTATATTTGGAATCTGCACAACCAACTCTATCTTTGTATGTTGTTTCTTCAATAACTGAATTGTGTATCCTATAGAAAAATAATGTCAAAGACAGAGATATGGAGATGAATTCATAAAAATGGAGGTTTTTGTATATTTGCATACTGAACCTCTAGTTTTTTCATCCCAAACCTAAATCCAAGGCAACCAACTAAGAAAACACGTATGTTAGAGTTGTCACTCCTACCCGAAAATTTTTTAAATTCAAATAACGTGCACACTTTAGGAACGTGCACGCATTCCTAAAGTGCACACACGTTCCTAAAATGCATGCTCTTATTAGCAACATGAACGTGCACACATGTTCTTGTTAAAACAAATCAATTCTCTCTCTTTCTCTCTCCCCCGCCCTGCTCCCCTCTCCCTCCATCCATCTAAATTCCTCTCTTTTTAGCCGACCTCACTCTCCCTATCCCTTGCTCATTCTATCCCCCTTCTTACTCTGTCTTCTTGTGTCCCTCTTCCCCCTCTCTCTCCCCCCTTGTTTCCTCCCTAATCTCTCTCTACCCCACTCACTCTNTTGATATATGTCAAGATAAAAATAGATTAAAAATAGTAAACATTATTAATTTTAAAAAATGTATATTTGGAATCTGCACAACCAACTCTATCTTTGTATGTTGTTTCTTCAATAACTGAATTGTGTATCCTATAGAAAAATAACGTCAAAGACAGAGATATGGAGATGAATTCATAAAAATGGAGGTTTTTGTATATTTGCATACTGAACCACTAGGTTTTTCATCCCAAACCTAAATCCGAGGCAACCAACTAAGAAAACATGTATGTTAGAGTTGTCACTCCTACCCGAAATTTTTTTAAATTCAAATAACGTGCACACATTCCTAAAGTGCACACGCGTTCCTAAAATGCATGCTCTTATTAGCAACATGAACGTGCTCACATGTTCTTGTTAAAACAAATCAATTCTCTCTCTTTCTCTCTCCTCTGCCCTGGCCCCCTCTCCCTCCCTCCATCTATATTCCTCTCTTTTTAGCCTACCTCACTCTCCCTATCCCTTGCTCATTCTCTCCCCCCTCTTACTCTGTCTTCTTGTGTCCCTCTTCCCCCTCTCTCTCCCCCCTTGTTTCCTCCCTAATCTCTCTCTATCCCACTCACTCTCTTCGTCTTCTCTCCACATTCCTCTCTCTCTCTCTCCTATTTTCCCTTGCCTCCCCTCTA